>PVKA01045222.1:0-15670 GCA_004027165.1 Ctenomys sociabilis
TTTTTTTTTTTTTTTTTTTTTTTTTTTTTTTTTTTTTTTTTTTTTTTTTTTTTTTTTTTTTTTTTTTTTTTTTTTTTTTTTTTTTTTTTTTTTTTTTTGTTTAGTTTTGTCAGAGAAGGGTATTTCATTGTCATTTAAATATTGTAGGTGCATGGATTCAACAAAATATTCCAATATGATCCTGTAGTCCATAATAGTAGTGAGTTTTCCACAGGATTGGCAATGTCATAAGTTGCTGACTTGAGCCTTTTACAGCTCTGCCTATTAATATGGTTTTACTTTAATACTTCATTTTTATGCTTTTCTGCTGGATGGTTAAGACCAAGATAAGGCAACACCTATATAACAAGAAATATCTGCAAAGTTCAGTCAAATCCTCTCAGGACTTACCTTGAATTGTACTGCAATTTGTAGATCTTTTGTCAGTGTCAGCCATGTGGATGAGTCACAACCATTGCTTGACCAGTTTGCTTTCTGTGAAAGCCTGAGACAATGTCATTTCTCCATGTGACCTTCCTTAGACAAAGTCTACATCATTGATCACATTGCTCTGTGGCCCCATAATCTCCAGGTGATCAGAAAATTTGGGGGACCAGGGAGATGGCTCAGTGGAATAAGCGCTTTCCTGACAAGTGCGAGGGCCTGAGTTCAATCTGAAGTTCCACAAAAAAAAAAAAAAAAAGGAAGAAAATTTGGGACATAACTGAGTTACGTGATGTTACAGTACAGGTTCTCCTACGTCCTGAGTCCTCACTGACCTTGAAAGACTAGGGCCAAAATGCTGGCTGTCCTTGTAGACCTTCTTTTTATCTAATTTTTGGTCTGAAAACTTAGATTGTTAACCCTCCAGAAGAGAAGCTTATTATTATTACTCTACAACATAAGCAGTTGAGCTTACCGTCACTATCTGTCTGAATATCAAACATCTTATCCATAACATGGAACAGGTGGGCCAGGGAGATGGCTCAGTGGAATAAGTGCTTCCCTGGCAAGCACAAGGGCCTGAGTTCAATTCCTGGTTCGGCCAAAAAAAAGCAGGGGGCTGGGGAAATGGCTCAGTGGGATAAGTGCTTCCCTGGCAAACTTAAGGGCCTGACTTCGATCTCTGGTTCTGTCAAAAAAAAAAATTTAAAAAATAAGATGAAACAGGTATTTTCCATCAAGTATTGATACGTTAAACTTTAAGTCCCTAAAGAACATGAAAAAAATTTTAAAAAATATTTCAGGGGCCAGGGAGATGGCTCAGTGGAATAAGTATTTCCCTGGTAAGTGAAAGGGCCTGAGTTCTATCCCCAGTTCCACTAAAAATAAAATAAAATATAGGAATAAAGAATTACATACTTTTACACAGTAATTTAGAAATCTAACCATATATAGCATTGTAGCAGGATAGTCCTGTGACTTATTTTTTCTTGTCTCTTGTTTTCATTTATTACCCTTTTTTTTGTGGAACCAGGGATTGAACTCAGGCCCTTGCACTTGCCAGAGAAGTGCTTATTCCACTGAGCTATCTTCCTGCCCTATTGCCCTTTTTATTTTAAAACAAACATTTACTTGAGAGATAGTATGGCAGTAATTGATATGATATGACAAGCAGTATGTATTTAGAAGACCAGAATGACAGGCATTCCAAGCATGATCCTAGTATTACACTCTGCTATGAAGAGGCATCTCTCTAAAGAGTGCATGATAGCACTCAAGAGGCTGAGGCAGGAGGATTGTTGTGAGTTTGAGACCAGCCTGAGCTACAAAGTGAGCTTAAGGCCAGCCTGAACTGCATAGTGAGACCCTGTCTCAAAAAGACAAAAAAAAAAAAAAAGAGTGCATAGTACTAGCCAAATATCACAGTGGATTAAAGCACCTGCAAGCAGGCTCATGGGCCGGGGGGCTCAATCCCCAGGCCTGCCATGCTGGCCCCATCTTGGGGTGTGCTGAGATGACAATTCAGATTGGGCATGGTGACACACACCTGTAATCCCACTCTTGGGAGGCTGAAATAGGAGAATCTCTACAAATCCAATCTACGTAGTGAGATCCTGTAGACCCTGTACTAAATACATACCAAATACAATAAAACCAACCCCCTCCCCCATCATTCTTTCTGCTTCCTGTGAAGTGAGCAGGGGTTGCTGTGAATTTGAGTCCAACCAGTCTGAACTACACAATGAGACTGTATCTCAAGAAATAAACAGGGGCCAGAGAGATAGATCAGAGGCACCTGGCAAGCATGAGGACCTGAGTTCAATCCCCAGCCCCACATGCCATGAAGTCTCAGCCCTGGATGTAGGTGCCCACAGTATGGCTCTGGAACTGGGTGTGGTGGCACATGCCTGTAATCTCAACATTCAGGAGATTCAGCCAGGAGGATCTTTTCGACTTGGAGACCAGCCTGGGGGCTACAAAGGTGAGCACAAGGCCAGCCCAAACTGCATTAGTGAGACCCTGTCTAAAAAAAAAAAAAAAAAAAAAAAAGTAAACATATGGAAAGATGTTCAACATCATTAGCCATTAAGGAAATGCAAATGAAGATCAAAATGATAGCTGCATACTTATTGAAGTGACTGAAATAAAAAATAGGGACACATCAAATGCCAGCAAAGACGCACAGAGACTGGATTTCTGGTGCACTGATAAAGAGACTGTACGTGGTGTAATTATTCTGTAAAACTGTTTAGCAGTTTGGTTTTTATTGTATTTAGTACAGGGGCTACAGGTTCTCACTACATAGATTGGAACTCGTAGAGATTCCAACCATACTTCAGCCTCCCAAGTGCTGGGATTGCAGGCACGCACTACCACACCCCGTCTCAATTGCTGCCTCAGCATTCCCCAGGGGTGGGGTTGGCCCTAGCAATTTTTTTTTTATAACACTAAATGCGCACTACTAAATGAGCCTGTGTGTTACTCAGCTTTCTTTCACTGTAACAAACATCTGAGATAATAGAATTAAAAAGAAAAACGATTTTGGGCTCAGTTTTAGAGATTTCAGTCTAATGACCCATTAGCCCTGCTTTGTGTTCTTGGGAAGGCAGCACAACACTGAGTGAGCATGTAGTTATGTAAAAGTGCTCACCTCACAGGAAGCAGAGAGAGAGAGACAGACAGACACAGACACGGAGACGAGACAGACACAGAGACAGAGACAGAGACAGAGACAGAGACAGAGGCAGAGGCAGAGACAGACAGAGACAGAGACAGAGACAGAGACAGACAGAGACAGAAAAAGAGAGAACACAATCCCCCAAGCCCTTTGGAGTGTGCTCTCAATTCCACTAGGTCTACCCTCTTACAGTTTCTACCACCTCCCTGCAGTGCCAGGCTAGGGATCACATCTCTAACTTACAGGCTTCTGGGAAGTCTTTGGAGATTCAAGCTATAACACCCAGCAACAGCCCTTTGGGGTATTATTCCAGAGAACTGAAAACTGATATTCAGAAAAAATGTGTATACTGGGCCAGGGAAATAGTAGCATAAGGGCCTGTCTGGCAAGCACAAGGCCCTGAGTTGGAGCCCCAGTACCAAAAAAAGTCTATCTGTTTATCTATCTGGATATAGATAGATATAGGCTGGAGCTATAGCTTGGCAGTCTAAGTTCCTGCCTGGTAAGCACAAAACCCCAGGTTTGATCCCTGGTACTGCATGCCATGCCAGCCCCAGGGAACCCTGGGCATGCTGTGCAGGCCACTACAAAACCAGGCATGGTAGTGGTGCATACCTGTAATCCCAGCGCTGGGGAGGCTGACACAGGAGGATCATTGAGTCTTAGCTGTGCAGCCAGATTCTGTAGCAAATAAATAAATAAATAAAATTTACAAATACATATACAAATATTCATAGCACCTTTATATATAGCAACCAAAAAGTACAAACAATGCAGATGATTTTTAACACTGAAAGACTGAACAAGCTGGAGAATATCCACATCATGCACTACTGTTTAGCAATAAAAAGAATGAGCTACTAATACCCACAACTTGGGTAGGTCTTAAGTGTATAAAGGGAGTTTCAAACTGGGACTGGTGGTACACACCGTAGTCCCAGTACTCTGGGAAGCTAAGTCAGGAGGTTCACAAATTGGAGTTCATTTTGGGAAACACAATGACTTACCAGGACCCTACCTCAAAATACAAAGAACAGCTGGAGATACAAGTTAGTTTCATGCTTAGGACCAAAGAGGAAGAAGAAGGAAAGGAGAGGGGAAGGAGGAGGAGAGACAGAGGGCATCACACAGTGTATGCTTCCATTTATATGGCATTATTGAAGTGACAGTATTAGGGCTGGGGAGATGGCTCAGTGGAATAAGCACTTCCCTGGCAAGTGCAAGGGCCTGAGTTCAATCCCCAGTTCTGACAAAAAAAACCCAAAAAAACAAACAAAAAAAAAAATTGAAGTGACAGTATCACAGAAAAGGAAAACAGTAGTGGTTGTCAGGGTCTAGCAATGGTTTGGATGCTATTTTGTCTTATTATTTATTTATTTTTTAAAGATACAAAATAGTAATAAGAAATTAGATACAGAATTTCACTAAACAAGGGCCTGGGGAGATGGCTCAGTAGAATAAGTGCTTCCCTGGCAAGCGCAAGGACCTGAGTTCAATCCCCGGTCCCACCAAAAAAAAAAAAAGAATTTCACTAAACAAAATATGAATTTGATAGTATTTGTTGCATTGCATAGTGTTGTCTTCAGCTTTGTTCAGATTACCAGATATATGCATGCAAAATTGGAAAAAGAAAGAAAAAATGTTACAAGAAATTAAAAAGAGAGAAAGAGGGGAAAAATGGAAAAAAGAAGACAAAAAAAGAAAAAAAAAAGCATTAACTGCTCCTTTTCTCCTTTTCTGGACCAGCAGAAACCCATAGTAAAATCACTGGGTGATATTTTCATTTGGAAACATGAAGACTCTTCATGACAGCGGCATAGTTCTGTACATGCATGAAGTGTGACACAGACAATGGATGTTTCAAGTTTATTATAGGAAAAGACACATCACTGTTAATCCTCTTTAAAATACCCCTGCTTCATTTTCTACACCCATACTTCATTTTTCTATTTTCTTATTTTTATTTTTATATATTTATTGGGTACAGAATCTCTCTATGCAATTCAGACTTATAGTGATCCTCCTGTCTCAGCCTCTCCTGTGCTAGGATTACAGGGAAGCACCACCGTGCCTAGTTTCAGGGCCTGCAGGGCACACCCTGGGGTTCCTGAGCTGGCATGGCATGCAGTACTGGGGATCGAACTTGGGTCCTCATGCTTGCCAGGCAGGTGCGTAGGCTCCCGAGCTAGCTCCACAGTCCCTGACTTTTATTTTTATTTTTGGTGCTGAGGACCAAACCAAGGGCCTCATGTTTGCTAGGCTGGTGCTCTGCTACTGAGCCAAATCCCCAGTGACTGTTGTTGCTACTTTCTGAAGCCATTCTGGAAGTCCTCTTTGGGGAATATCTTTAGTTTGCTGCTGTGGCTGCCTCCACGTCCTGAATTGATTGAGAGCTTTCTTCTTCTTCTTTTTTTTTTTTTTTTTTGGCAGAACCAGGGATTGAACTCAGACCCTTGTGCTCGCCAGGAAAGTGCTTATTCTACTGAGCCATCTCCCTGGGCCCAGCTTTTTTCTTTCATGGCTATAGATTTGACTCGGGAAGAACCAGAAGTCACATGGTGATAGATCCAGTAAATAAAGTGGGTGATAAAAAAAATACTGGGCGATGACAAGAACACAGTGTAATGTTTTTACAAGCCTAACTTTCCATTGGATGACACTTGGCAGCAGGATTAACTTTTTGTTTTTATCATACTTCCTAAAGACATGCATGAAGTAGTCTTTAAAGCACTGCTTCTGAAAGTGGCCAGATGTGTTTGAATGAAGGAAAATATTTTCGGGGAGATTAATAGAAATGTGCCTTACTGTAGTAAAGTTTTCAAAATTTAGGATATATTCAAGATACAGTTTTATCTGTGTTTGTGTGTGTGTGTGTGTGTGTGTGTGTGTGCGCGCGCGCGCGTTTATTTTCAGTACTAGGAATTGATCCCTGGGCCTCATGCATGCTAGACAATTTCTCTACTGATGAACTCATCTCTAGCTCTTTTTATTCTTTATTTTGAAACAGGTTCTTGCCAAGTTACCTATGCTCTCCCTGAACTTGGGATTCTCTTGCTTCAGCTTTCCAGGAAGGTGGGATTCCATGTGTGTACCACCATGCCTGGCTTAGTTGTATATCTTGGTTATAATGGTACAACAATACATGTGAGTAATATCGCATAGATCCATGCATACATCTTATATAAATGACTCAATACTATAAAGGTGTCAATTTTTTCCTATACCAAGTCAGACATTCCCTACATCCTGTTTTAAGGATTTGTGTTTCTTTTGGTATTGGGAATCAAACTCATGACCTGACACTTGCCAGGCAGGCACTATGCAGCTGAGCTATCTCCTAGATCCAATTCTCTGCAAATAGTGACCAATTTTATTTCTCAAGTCAATTACATAAAAGCTGAAAAGTTCCAGTTGCTAAGCTGGATTCTTTGTGACTTTATCTTTCTTCTCATTCTAGGATAAAGAAGAAGTCACTCTGGGAGGGCATGATATTCCCATGTCAGAGTGCAGATGCTCAAGGGGACCGGGGAGAACACTAAAGTGCACAACACACTCAAGACTCTGCTCCAACGTGGCATTGACCAAGGTAAATCAATATAAGCTCAAAGCCAGTGCATCAGGGCTGGGGACAAGGCTTAGTAGTGCAGCACCCATGTGGTAAATCTGAGGTCCTGAGTTCAATGCCCAGTACTTACAACCAACCAACCAACAAACAAACCCCCCAAAACAGTGCAGTAGAGAAGTCTACACCATGCTACACCACACGTGGGAAAATATTAGGAGGATGAAGTAATTGGAATGAATAATGCAACCTGTCTCATAGATTTGCTGATTCCAAGCAATATTGCAAGATTTTCACGAAGCCTAAGAAACCAATTCTAAAATTTTTTTAAAAAATTTTTTCTTCTTTTTTTACTTGATACAGGGTCTCACTATACAGTTCAGACTAAGTGATTCTTCTGTCTCAGCCTCCCCAACCCAGTGATTACAGATGTGTGCCACCTTGCCTGATTCCTAGGGCCGGCTCAGCATGCGGTACTAAAAATCAAACTCAGGTCCTTGCGCTTGCCAGGCAGGTGCTTAGACTGCTGAGTTTTCTCCCCAGCACTTCTAAAATTTCTTTTTTTTTGGTGAAATTAGGGATTGAACTCAGGCCCTTGTGCTTGCCAGGGAAGTGCTCATTCCACTGAGCCATCTCCCTGGCCCCAAGATTTTTATTAAGAAATAAATGCGCTGGCCTGATAGCTCAGTGGACCAAAACGCCTGCTTAGGCAGAGTGCAGCAGCCGGCTCGATCCCTAGCATGCTGTGCATGGGGCATGCTGATACAGAGATTGAGACTGGGTGTGGTGGTGTAGGCCTGTAATCCCAGTGCTTTGGGAGGCTGAAAACAGAAGAATCACTGAGTCCAATCTAGTAGTGAAACCCTGTAGACACTGTACTAAAACAACAACAACAACAACAACAAAAACAAGAGTTGATGAGATGGCTCAGGGGACCAAGCGCCTGCTTAGGCAAGCTCAGTGACTGGGGTTCAATCACAGGCACCACATATAGCACTGTCACCTCCACCCCCATCCTTGCAATCTGAGCTGGCCACTGAGACCAGGTGTAGTGTCATATGCTTGTAATCCCAGTATTGGGGAGGCTGAAAAGAGGAGGATCACCAAATCTGAGCTGCATAATGAGACCCTGTACCAAATACATTTTAAAAAAAAAAAGAAAGAAAGAAAAACAATAATTAAATTGGGTAAGACACCAAAAACCAGAAATCAAGATTTACTTATTTATTTTTTTGTGGCCAGCTCAGCCCACCCTAGGGTGGGGCTGACACCATAAAGTGCCCTGAGATCAAATCACAGTCCCTGCTACACATTTTCCTAAGCTTGCCTAAGCAGGCACTTTAGACAACTAAGCTATCTCGCCGGCCCCATGGAGATCAAGATTTAAAATAAAACCACAGATCACAAGACAGAGAACATAAAACAGAACTCTACATGTGTGGGAACCCATTGTAAAATATTATTAGCCCTGCAAATGAGAGTGACAATGGAGTCAGATGCAATGTGGATCTAGTGGAAGATGAAATTTTAAAACTTTCAGGAGAAAATGATGAAGAATAGATTTACATCATTGGGGTCAAGATGGATTTCTCAAAATACATGGAATAGAATAGAAGATGTAACCAAAGAATAAAAGAGGAAATAAGAATGGTTATCAAACAAATAAAACACCGCCACCACGCCAGTAATCGGGGAAATACAAATTGCAGCTATTATAAGAGATCATTTCGGGCTGGCAAGATAGCTCAGTGGTCTAAAGCGCCTCTCAGGGACCGCGGTTCTATCCCCAGCACCACATGCCATGCCAGCCCTTCCCTCCAGGGCGGCCTGAGCTGACCCCCCCCGCCCCCACAAAAAAAAAGAATCCGTGATGTGTAGTGAGACACTGTAATAAATAAATGAATTAAAAAAAAAAAGGATCATTTCACACTCAAAGAGAACATGCTGGTGAAGATGTGGAGAAAGGAGACTACAGATAGTGATGAAAACTGAGACAACCAGTTTCACAAGCAAGTTGCCATTATCTAATAAATTTGTCACACCATACCTAACAACCCCACTTCTAGATACATATCTTCTTTGTTTTTTTTTCCGGTACCAGGGATTGAACTCAGGACCCTGCACTTGCCAGACAAGCATTTATTCTACTGAGCTATCTCCCTGACCCCTAGGTACACATCTAAAAAAAGACATTTTTGCCCTGCTTGCTGTGGTGGTGCATGCCTGTAATACCAGTACTCTGGGATGCTGAGGCAGAAGGATCACATTTCCAAGGCCGGCTTGGGCAACTCCATGACTTTACAAGAGCCTGTCTTAAAATAATAATAATAATAATAATAATAATAATAATAATAATAATAATAATAAAAAGGGTTGGGAATGCAGTTCAGGGCAAACACCTTGGGTTTAATGCTCAGTACTGGGAAAAGATTAGTAACTTTGAAAATTGTTCATAGCAGCACTCTGCAGCAGCAGAAACTGGAGGTGCCCTAATGTCCAAACATAGAATGGTTAGCTAAATCATGGCATATTCTCACAATAAAAAACTATGTGACAGTGTGTATAGTATTGTGACTATTAGGAACACAATGGTGAGTGAAAAATGCCAAGTGGTATAGGAATAATGCAAAATTGTTCCATTTTTAGAAAGTTCAAAAACAAGCAAAAAGCCCCCAAAATCACAGTTTCTAAGGACACATATATTTGCTATGCAAACATTCTCCTCTGGAGGAGCAGGATATGGAGGGGCACAGGGAAGTCTTCTTACTTGAGTGGAAGCGGCAGCAAAGCCAGGTCCTATGGAGTGGAAAGGAGAGAAGCCAGAGCAGGGGTCTGAAGGTTGATCCTAAACAACATGAAGGACAGCTGAGTCAGGGAACCATTAGAGTAGCATTGCTGGAAGTGGGAGCTGATCAGCACAAAGCAGTGACTGTCATCATTTGCAAAGGGGACTTCTTTTTTATGATGCCTAAGAAGTAGGTGGTGGGGTGCGTATATGAGGCTGGCCTGACTGAGCTGCTCAGAGGAGCAAAAACAAATCTGCTGGCTGGGAGCCATCCTCGCGCAGAGGGTGATGGAGAAGACTCCTTTCATTGGCTGATGTAAACTGTGAGCCCACTCGGGGATGAGTAAGCAAGATCTTCAAGCAGCTTGGCCAGGGCCTGCATTGGCTTTCATGGGGCCCCCTGCCAGGAATTCCCATTAATCAAAGTCTGGGAACAAATGCAGACTAGTCAGCTCCCAGAAGCATATGTCTTAAGGCGGGCTTGAGCTTTCTGGGTGTTTTTTGTTCCAATTGATTGCTCTGAAGGCCAACAAATATAACTTAAAAGCCTGTCTCATAGTGACTTTTATGGGGATATTTTAAAAGCCTCTCAGGGACACAGGACACTCTATTCTTTAGAAGTTTATTCAAGGGATTATCCAAGAAAACTCCTTTATCCAGAAAAAGTATGAGAAAGGAACGATCATATTGCAAAGTTCAATGTACATGCCTTGTCTTTGGGGGTTCTCCTGGTGCTTGGCTGTGACCTGCTGCAGTGCAACCTGGAGCTACTAATGGGCAGAGAAAGGAAATGTACAGTGCAGCTTCAGATGGGGAGCCATAGGGCCAGGCTTCAGGAGCACTCATACCCTGCTAAATATGGGGCTGGGGAGATGACTCACTGGAATAAGTGCTTCCCTGGCAGGCGCAAGGGGCTGAGTTCAAGCCTTGGTTCCACCAAAATAAATAAATAAGGCTACAGCCATGCCTATGGGGGATGGGGCATTCTGAAAGTAGTGGTGAAAGTCACACTCACCCTTCTTGGGATTTCTCCCACCACATTTTCCCTGGAGGAGAAAGGAAAACAAATGTCATAGGAAATGGAGGGGATTCTCATGTTTTTTTCCTTCTAGAAGGCAGGCTAATTTCAGAGGGGATAAGAAAAATCAGATTCACTATATGCTTGTTCCAAACTTCAGTTAAGACTAAAACTCCATGTTTAGGGTTCCACCTGCCTCCTTCACCACCTCCGTGGCTGGAGAGCAGATACCTGTGCATGTTCCTTTAAAATGTTCAGATGGGTTCCAGTTATTCATACTCTCATTCAACAATACTGCACTGAAGGCTTATGATAGAGGGGTGTGGCTTGGTGTGTGGTCTGGCCAACAGTAGCCAAGTGGAGTTAAAAACATGCCACCTCCAAATATGTCAGACTGGTATATTGAATATTTCAAGACCAAATCACTTAAGGGACTGTAACATTAGAGAGGGCCACTTGGCTTATCTTTTTCTACATGGAATGAGCCATGGAGATTTTTCTTGGAAGGGATATCCTTCACATAGTTAAGCTAGAAAGCAGCTTGGACCACATCGCGACTTTATTGACTGAATAAATAAATTGTTTTAAATAACCCTTAGTTGGTACCGCAGATGGTTTGTTAGGCAGGGACTGTAACGCTGAGCTGTATCCTCTGTCTTCCACTAGGTTTTTTTTTTTTTAATGTATTTGGTTGTTGCAAGGTCTCACTACACAGCTTGGACTTGTGATCCTTCTGCTTTTGGCTCCTCAGCGCTGCGATTATAGGCATGATCCACTATGCTTGGACTCTGACTGGCTCAGCCCGCCCTGGGGTCAGGGCTGGCACAGCATGTGGTGCAGAGGCTTGAACCAGGGCCCCTATGCTTGCCTAAACTTGCCTAAGCAGGCACTTTAGTCAGCTGAGCTATCTCGCTGGCCCTTCCACTATCTTTTGTATCCTCAGCCCCCACATATCTCTCAGTAACATGCCTAGAATTTATTACCCTAGTTTTAGGATTAGGGAGCTCTTCTAGGTATAGCAGAAGTTGTATAAGAAAATTGTCCAAGGTCTGGCAAGATAGCTCAGTGGACTAAGTTCCTGCTTAGGCAATCACGGGGATCAAGTTTGAACCTAGTACCACATGCCCCGCCCCCAGGGTGTGCTAAGCCAGCCACTGAATCTGGGTGTGTGGTGCATGCCTGTAGTCCCAGCGCTGGGGAGGGAAAACAGGAGGATCACCATGACTCTGACCTGCGTAGTGAGACCCTGTACCAAATACATTAAAAAAAAAAAAAAAGATGCTTTTGTCTGCCCCATGTGGGATGGTTCCGACAGGCAATTTACAATCTGTTTTATTAAGAGTTTCCTTTCTCTTCAAAGAATCTGGATCATCCATCATTGCTCCATTTGTACTGAGCAGTTCCAGTTAAGTGAACTAGGGATGTACTGAAATATCCACTTGGACAAGGGTTGAGGATTGATGGATTCTTCTCTCAGCTGCCCTCTTCTTCAAATGATCCCCTGGCAACCCTGCAGGGAAATCCTAACTCCATCCCAGTTCCCCTCTCTCCCGTTGCTCAGAAGTCAGCCTCAACCTGGAGAACCTCAGGCCTTCGAGGGGGGCCTCACACCCAGGAGCCGGCCGCTGCGAGGCGCTGCCGTCCCAGTTTGCGAGCCGCCGTTCGCGGGCTTGGCCTGGAGGGGGCGTGGCTCGGTGGTGGGGGCGTGGCTCGGCGGGCGGCCGAAGCCGCAGGTACCGAGCGGAGCCCGGAGCCTGGCGGGAGTGCGAGGTGCTGGAGGCGGTGGCGCGGGTGGCGCCCAGACTTGGGGCCGGCGAGCCAGCTCGAGCCCTTCGCGTCCTCTCCGCTCGCCCCCGACCGTCCGGCCCGCGTCGGGCGCCTCGTGTGGGAGAAAAGGTACGGCGCCGCCTTGAGCCCGCTTCCTCGGAAGTGGGCGCGCCCCGCTCCCGGTGCTCCCGAGCCCGGGAGACGCGCGGCGGCGGGGACCGGACGGAGCGCTTGGCCCGCAAGCCGGCGTGGGGTCTCCCCGAGGTGTCCTTTCCGTCTCGCCTCGGTTGCTTTCCAGAGGATGTGGAACTTGGGCCCGGCGCGTGTGGGTGGAGAACTTTCTCTTCGTTCGCCCGCGTCTCGCTCCCGCGAGCTCTAGGAGTCTGAAGAAGCTGGGGTGGGGGGCGGGGCCCCGGGTGTCTCCCAGTCGCGGTCTGCGGCCTGTCTCCGGGCGCCGCTCCCTGTCTCCCCGGGCCTGGGCTGGCGCGAGCTTGGGCAGCTCGAACCTTGCCTCCCACGCCGCCGAGGACTGCGAAGGGGGAGGCCGTCTCGGGAGGCGGCGGTGTATCCCCCGGGCACCCCAGCTCTGTAAAGCGCTCTTGAGAGGCAACTCCAGAAACGTGTTGGGTTTGAATTTAGATATCAATTTACCTTGCCTTGGGAACTTAAAAAGGGAGAGGGATGGGGGAGGAGGGGAGGGAGAGGGAGAGGATTTTCCGGAGCTGCTTGGGGCAGAAAAGAAAGTGAAGCATTATTTGTGATATCAGAAATGCTTTCCCTGGGAGGAGATCCCTTTAGTCGGGGGTGGGCTGAGCTGGGCTAGGGCCGAGGCCGAGATTGACTCCCTACTTGGGAGTCCCGAGTGGCTCTTGCAAACCCACTTCTTTAAATCTTAAGTACTTCAGTGAAGTTCACCGAAATGATGCAGGTGCTCGGCATAGCGCTCGGAGCGAAACTGTTGGATGATGAAAATCAATTATATTAAGATAATACTTTTAGATCAACATAAGTGGAAAGAACGCGGGCAATGAAGACGCGCACCTGGGTCCCAGGTGGTCCCAGGTTGTTCTCATCCTTAAAATAGCAATAGCAATCTTGTTCCTGCGTTTGGTGTGTCTCTGCATGTTTAACTTCCTATCTCCCAAGTGTGTGCATATAATAGTAAATAAAGAATTTTTTAAAAACTGGGAATACAGATTGCAGTAGAATTTTTTTCTCCCCTCTAGGCTGGGAGTGAACAGAAGAGGACTTTGCTTTTTTTTTTTTTTTTTTTTTTTTGGCGGTACTGGGGATTGAATTCAGGACCTTATGCTTGCCGGGCAAGCCCATATTCTACTGAGCCATCTCCCCGGCCCAAGAAGCAGGGCTTGGTGATGCAAGGTTGTAGTCTCAGCATTCAAGGAGGATGAGCAGAAAGATCCCAAGTTGGAGCCCAGCCTGGGCAAGTTAGTAAGACCTTGTCTCAAAATTTTAAAACAAGGCTGGAACGTAGCTCAGCTCAAAGGCACTGGGTTCAATCCTCAGTATCACTAAAAATAAACGAAAATTTAAAATAGGAGGTGAGGGATGAAGAGTAATTAAAGAGACCAGAAAACAACTAGTTGCACAGTTCAAAGAAGTTGTCCTCCAAACTCTCACGTAGTCATGGGGTGGCCTGGTAGAGTGATCCACTGCTGGGTGTGAGCACTACACCTGCCCTGTGGCAGATAACCTGAATACAATATAAGGGAGGGAGAGAGCCTTGCCCTGCGGCTGCTCCTCCCCTCTGCTCTCCCCCCCTCTGCTCTCCCCCCCTTGCTGTTTTCCACCAGTATGAACTGCTGCCCTTTGCCATGTGCCACTCTGCCTTGGAGCCAGCAGGATATGGACTGAAACCTTTAAAAACTGAGCTAAATAAACTTTTCCTTCCTTAATTTTGGGTGTCCTGTATTTTGTCCCAGCAATGAAAGAAAAGGAACTGAGACAGTGGTGTCAGTTAATGTTGACTTTAAAATACAAATTTGTGAATTCCTTGTTCCTAGAAGCACCAAAAGTTAATTTCAGCCTCCCCCTTTAAATCTATTGTCCCCTCCAAGAAAGCACATACTCCAAACCAAACCGAAGCAAACCGTTTTTGATACAACTCAGCTTTGTAACAAGGCTCGCCACTCCCAGGGCCCTGCCTCCCAGACAGAGGAGATCCTGGTCCTGTCTTTGAGGTGTATATTTGGGGACATATGAAAAACAGTTGAAGGTATACCCAAATACTTACTCCTATGTTGTTCCCTAACCACCCACTATTTTGTTTTTTTATTTTTATTTTTTTGCGGTACCAGGGATTAAACTCAGGACCCTGCGCTTGCCAGGCAAGCACTTATTCTACTGAACGATCTCCCCAGCCCTTTGTTTGGTTAAAAAAAAAAAAAATGGTGGGGGGGGACCAGGGCTAGCACAGCATATGGTGCTGGGGATTGAACCATGGTCCCCTGCACCTGCCTAAGTGGGTGCTTTAGACCACTGAGCTATCTGGCTGATCCACAACCACTATTCTGAGTCGTGTGTGAATTTAAGTTCTTTGACTTTGCTTTTCACATGTATTTTAAGAGAAAAACTCTGAGGAAGGCACTTTTCCAGACAAGCATTTCTAGTATAACTTGGTGCATTCTGAAGTTAAAAGCAGTATATTGAAGATAGGATGTAGACATGAAAACTCTTAAGAGTCTCACTGTTTAGGGAAGGTCTAGTCCCTATCTGCAAGGTTTTGCTCCAGTTCCCGCAGCACAGGCTCCAAAGGTGTGTTCTGTCTCTTGTCTCTTCAGGCATAGCTTAGAGGCTCAAATTTTATTTTATTTCTATTTCTATTTTTTTAATGTATTTTAGTACAGGGTCTAATGAGTCTCATTATGTAGATTAGACTTATAGTGATCCTCCTATTTTCAGCCTCCCAAGTGCTAGGATTACAGGCATGCATCACTCGCTCAGTCTCAGTTGCTGACTCAGCACGGCCCAGAACCAGCACAACACACCAGGGATTGAGCCCTGGTCCCTGTGTTGGCCTAAGCAGGTGCTTTAATCTGCTGAGATATCTGGCCTGCGATGGAGACTCTAATTTTAAAAGCTTTATTTGAGTCCCTAAGAATTGGGAAAACAGTAATTTGTGCATATATGTTTTAGAGTTTTTTTTTTAATACACAAATTATCCAGTGGGTATAATATGGGATTTGAAAGATTAAGCAATCTCAGAGTGCCCTCTAAATATAGTTTAAACACAAATTCTTCTTTTCCTTGTCTTTGTGCTGGTGTTATGTTCTTTGTTTTAAGTCATTTCTTCAGGATCACCCAATTCTGTTCAGTGATCCTGCACAATGGTGTGACTTCTCATTTAAGATAAAAATTCCGGGGCTGGGGAGATGGCTCAGTGGAATAAGTGCTTCCCTGGCAAGCACAAGGGCCTGAGTT
>PVKA01045223.1:0-15668 GCA_004027165.1 Ctenomys sociabilis
GGTCTTTAAATTTGAGGGCCCTGTTATATCTTAGTTCTTTATAAATTCTAGACAGTAGACCTCTGTCTGATTGCTTATTAGTTAGGATTTTTTCAAAGTTTGTGGGTTGTCTTTTCACTCTGTTGACAATTTCTTTTGACATGCAGAAGCTCTTTAAGAAGAGTTGATCCCATTTGTTGATTCTTTCAAGAGCTTCCCACTAAATTTTTTTTGCATCGTTTTCCTTTAGCTATAATGTTTCTGTCTTGGAGCTAGTCAATCATTGACTAAAGCAAATTAAATATCTCTTTTAAATTCTGAATGTTGTGTCTTGTGTCTCAGTAGTGAGAAATCTGTCCTTTACCAAAAATTCCAGTATGTAGAAGTGGGGTTGTTTTTGTGACTATATCTAACTGCTGCTTAGATGTCTTTGGAACTGGGTTGCCAGAGGATTTTGAACAGGTTTGCAAATATGGGCAACAGAAGCTAAATATAATACAGTAAGCGGAGTCTGACGATTTTCTTCAGAGCTCAGAAGATCAGAATGCTAGTAAAAATTTAGACAATCAAAACAGGCTTAGGAAGTTTCCCTGGGTAAAGTGGACTCCACGAGCTGTTGGAAGAGAGCCCATGCGTATTCCTCTCTGGCAGAAAACTTGTCTATAGTGTGTCTAGGTTTTGAGACATTTCAAGAGACTTAGATTAAGGGCTGTAGACTTAACCGGTACAAGAAACTTCAAAATGACCTAACAGTTTCGTTGTGGCATAGCTTCTGTTAGCCCCAGGTTTAGCCTTTGAATCTGAAGAAAAGCTCACAAAAGTATCAAAAATTAGATTCAGGCCCAGCAGAAACCTGTGTAAAGAGAAGGTTCAGGACTTGTGCATGTGAAAGCGACTATTGACAGTAAATAACAGGGTAGGTGTGGTGGTGCACGCCTGTATCCCAGTGCTGGGGAGGCTGACAATAGGGGGTTCACTATGAGTCCAAACTGTGTGCCAAGTACATAAATGAAAACAAAAACATTAAATGAAACCAAAGACTTTCTCCTGGGATGAGAAAAACTATACTTTAAGGATATCTCAAGAGTCAGAAAGATCAAGTTCATGTGTACAAAAATGTCAGCCTTTCTTTTGAGAAGAGACTCAGCCGCCTGCTCAAGAAGGACATCCTTGGGAATTGAGTCCCAGGATTAATTTTACCATGATCAGCCATCCAGGTACTCAGAGGTCACTGAAGCCAGGGTCCAAGGAAGCCTACCTATTGCTTCCCCTGGCAGCATGTGTTGGCATCACTCAAATGATGATGCTAATCTCAGTGGCATGCAGAATTGGAGAACTACTGGTATAGGAAAGCAAACTAAACCAATGTCATTTTGTGTTCTAGTGCAATTGTAAAGCTTAAGTTTTGTTTCCTTAAGATTACTTCTTGTTACTGTTGTCATAGTTAATGCTACATAAAGTAATGAGACCTCTATTCCTTTGTCACAACCTAAGCCCATGCTTGCAGCATTTCTGCAATAAATCGTATCAGCACCATTGTCGAGACACAGAACTAGATCTGGAACTAAAACCTTATAACTATTCTCCCTTCCTCCTTTTTTGGGGTCAGAGCTCAGTCATGTACCGGGTGCCTAACTCTGGGCCTAAATAAATCCTGCATCCATCCTCTTCAGATGATGCAGTAAAATAACTGCATTTGCCAAAAAAAAAAAAAAAAAAAAAAAAAAAAAAGTGTGAGTCTTAGATATGAAAGCACAGTCTGTGATACCAAAGCATGGCCTGGGAGGCCAGGCATGGAGTCCCAGGGATGAAAGAACAAAATGCTCTGAGAATGAAGCTCAGGTGCAGAGGCCACCCCAACAAGCCATCCCAGGACAGCTGCAAGCTGGGAGTGGAGCCAGCCCAAGAGAGAAGCATGTGAACGCAGCAGACAAGTGCAAAGGTATGCGGATCCCCAGGACTCGTATTTTACCATCGTTTGTTCTGATTGCTTGATACAGAACTACAGAACTTACTCTCTTGGGTTTTTGTTTTGCTTGGTCCACTTCGCATATCCTTATTCCTCCTGTTTGCAACGGAAGTACTAACCCATTCCTATTTACACTGAAATTATGTGAATTCAGAGTTTATCTTGGAACTCATAAGAAGCTTCAACTTGAAATTTCAAAGAATGTTGTGCCATCAATAGAGTCAAAGACAAAAATCACATGATCATCTCAATAGTTATAGAAAACACTTTGGATAAAGTCCAACATCCATTCATGTAGAAAAAAATCCTAGAGAAAATTGGATTATATGGTCTTTACTTTAATCTGACAAAAACCTGTTATGACAAAGCAACACCAACCAGACATTATACTAAATGGACAAAAACTGAAAGCTTTCACTTTCAATTAGAAACAAGATAAGAATTTTTACTATCACCACTCCTCAATAAAGTTCTGGAAAGAGAGAAGAGAAATAATCATAAGAAATGAAGAGGCTAAATTATCATTATATATATACATATATGGAACTGGGGATTGAACTCAGGACCTTGCACTTGCCAGGGAAGCACTTATTCCACTGAGCCATCTCCCTGGCCCCAAATTAGCATTATCCTTAGATGACAGGATACTGTATATAGAAATCCAAAACATCCACCAAAAGACTTCTAGAAATAGTAATCAAACTGAAGAAGCATAGCTGGATGAAAAGTCAAGACTCAAAAATCTAAAGTATTCCTGTACACAAACAATAAAGTCACTGAGAGAAAAATTAGGGAAATCGCACACTTCAAAATAGCATCTAAAAACAGTAAATACCTAGGAATCAATCTAACAAAGAAAATAAAAGACCTGTGTGTCAATAATTACCGCAGTCTATAAACAAGCCAGAAAGGAGGTCAGAAAATGTGAAGATATCCCTTGCTGTTGGATAGGAAGAACCAACATTGTGAGAATGTCCATACTCCCAAAACAGTTATGTAGAGTTAATGCAATTCCAATCAAAATTTCATTAGCATAACCCACAGATCTACAGTAAACACCCTAAAATTCATGTATAATCATAACAGACCTAGAATTGTGAAAAGCAATCTTGAGCAACAAAGGAAAGGCAGGAGGCATCACAACCCCTGAGGTGAGATTATTCTACAAAGCTACTATGATAATATCAACATGGTATTGGCAAAGAGAAAAACAGACCTGAGGATCAATGGAATAGATCACAAGATGTAGACACAACTACAAACACACTTGGCCATTTTTCTTTGACAAAAGGGCCAAACATTTTCATTGGACGAAAGATAGCCTTTTTAACAAATGGTGCTGGAAATATTGGCTTTCCACATGTCAAAGACTAAAAGTATACCTGTGTATATCTCCATGTTCTAAACTAAAGTCAAAGGGGATCAAATATCCAACTAGTAAAACAGAAACCCTAAATGTACTGGAAGTGGAGCTCCATGGGAGGCGTGCCTGAGTGGCACACGGAGGAGTGCCTTTCGGGTCCAGTTTTCCTCCTTGGTTTCTTCTTCCCTTCTTGCACTCTTGCCTTCTCTTTATTGCTGCTGCTGTGAACCGAGCTCCTTTGCTTTGCCCTGCCTTTCTCCTACACTTCTGGTTTGGAGTCAGACAATCATGGGCTGAAACTATGATGAATTTAAATCTGTCCTTCTTTAAATCATGAATGTGTGGTATTGTGTCTCAGTGATGAGAAGGCTTATACAAGCATGTGTTTCATATAAATCATCACCAGTCATAAAAAAGCAACCAAACGAACCATCACCATTTTTCACTGATGGGGGTTTTAGAGAACTGTCTTGGCAGAGTTCTGAATATGTTTGGTTAATCTAGGATCTGCAGCTAGAATATTGCCTACCCTCTTAGTTCTTTTTGTGTCCTACTCTTTTAGACAAGGTCTTGCTAAACTGTTAAGATATCCAGGCTGATCTCTGTCTTGTGATCCTCCCTGTCTTTGCTTCCCAGAGTGCAGAGATTACAAGTATGAGGCTACCATACTGGATTTCTAGTTAGAATTCTGTGGTTGCATGGGAACACCTATTGCTTCTTCTCAGCCATCCTCTGCTGCACCATTCAGCAAGGCCAGTTACAGTCTTCCAGCTGTGTCTACAGCTTGAGTCTCCCTTCGTGACTCCAACTTTGGGCTCCTCTAACCTCCATGTCCACATTACCATCACTCAGTCCCCAGGAGTTACTCTTTCTTCTCATATATTCCAGCTGTGTTCTTTTTTACTATTCCATATAAATGCAGCATTTCTCCTTGTGTCTTGCTCAAATGTATCTTCCAAATTTATCTATATTCGTATAAAATGCAGGATCTCTTTTTCAAAAGTCATGGCATTCCATTGTGTGTATATATCATCTATCTATCCACTCCTCGCTTATTTAAAGGGAAATTTTGTTTTTACTAAAAAATATGATGAGACTAGTAGCAGATAGGTTGAACAGTTGCTTTTTTATATAACTTTGAGGTTCTTCATGAAGTGAGAGAGATGGATGACAACTGCTCTTATTACAGAATAAGCAGGCATTTCCACAGTCTTTGTCCTCTCTTGGCCCACAAAGCAAAGAATGGAGAAATCAATCAGGAATCTCTTCAGAGTGCTTACAAACAGCACCCCAGAGGCCCAGGAAGAATGTAGCTAAGAATATAAGAATAAGTCCCTTTGTTGTAAATTTTTGTGAATTATTAGAATTTTGGAGTGAGTCCAGTAAATATCAAAGAACAACTATCAGGTTGAAGCAATAATCTTAAGTCATACTTATGATTTATATGAATTCAACTGTTCTTTCCATCACCATTTGTTAAGGAAATATTTTACCTGGGATAGGGAGTGATGTAATGTGAGCTAACAGAACTAGGCTTTTCTAGAATCATTTCTGTGTTTTACAAGATTTCTCAAAAAATACATAAAAATAATTAAATGAATCATGAATTAAGTGATTCATTTTTTGAATTAATTATATGAGAGGTCCTACCTTTTGTGCTCAGATGACTAAAACACAACAGCAATGTAAATATTAGAATATGAGATCAGTGAGTGGGTGTCATCCTCGCAATTCCAACTGGTATTCTCCAACAGAAATGAAACAAGAGAGTCTAGAGAGACTTCAGGAAGCTTCAGACCAAAGACAGTGTTCAGTTGCCTTACACTCTCCCTGAGATGTGGTGGGAGCCGCTGTCTTAATTTCCAGCCATGACAATGTTTAATACAGGCCACAGAAAATCAAACTGCAAAGAGAAGATTATATTGTACCATCATAGGAAGAAGATATGTACTTGGCTCCTTTGGAAATAGCATGTCAAATGTTAGCATGGGATTTAGTATAAACTAACAGGTTTTTTCTTCTTGTGTTAGAAATTGTTTTCAATAGTAGGGATATGTGTATTTTAGCTAGATTATATCAACAGCAGTGGAAGCAAGTTTCATTTATTGCACAGTAACTTAAAAGCTAGCATGTCTTAAGTCATAGAACTATCCATTTATTCAGGTTACCATTTGGGCAGAAACTCAAGAATTTTCTGTTTATTTTTTTATTACTAAGCTCATAAAGCTTTATTTATATGCATTTGTGCCTTTGAAAGTTACTGGCCTTAAAGATTATTGTAGGAGTTACCACTTTACGTTTTAGACTTGAGTTTTATCAAATTGGGATTCATGGATCTTCCTCTGAATTTATTATATCAAGGTTAATAATCTTCATGTGTGTCTGTGCAGTGCTTGAGACTGGGATTTGAACCTGAGGGTTTGCACTGAACTCTGTCTCCAGCTCTCGGCTCTTTTAATTTTGAGGTAGGGACTCATAAATGGCTATGCTGCCTAGGAAAAGCTTGAACTAGAAGTCTTCCTGCCTCAGCTTCCTAGAACTCAGGAATAGAGCACAACCCTTGGTGAAAGACAATAATCTTTGGACAGCTTAGAAAATGTACATAAAGTTAGAAATTCTCCACAAGCAATACTTTTTATTTCTGACTCTGCTTTTGTTACTCCCTTCACTTGAAAGCTTCAAGTGCATATGTTTGTGGCTCAAGGTCCATCATAGTTGAAAGTGCTTGTTCTTCCAATAAGAAAGGGAAGATTTAACATCAGCAGTTCTGTACCAATGAGACATAAATGCCACTACATTTTTTTTATATGTTTAGTACAGGGTCTCACTGCACAGATCGGACTTCTAGTGATCCTCTCATTTTCAGCCTCCCAAGTGCAGGATTAAAGGCATGTGCCACCATGCCATCTCATCAAGCTCTGGGGGTGCGGTTGGCACAGCAGGCCAGGGATCGAACCCAGTCCCTGCAACTGTCTAAGCAGGTGCTTTAGTCTCCTAAGCTATCTGGCCGGCCCTAGTGCCACCACACTCAACACCATTGAAGGTCATTATGAGAAAACTAGTTTCTACTGGTATAATTACTTAAATAAAATTGGCACATTAGGAAACATAAGTGTCTTGGTGGTTTATG
The DNA here is from genome assembly GCA_004027165.1 of Ctenomys sociabilis. Taxonomy (NCBI): domain Eukaryota; kingdom Metazoa; phylum Chordata; class Mammalia; order Rodentia; family Ctenomyidae; genus Ctenomys; species Ctenomys sociabilis. Next base: position 6,442 of record PVKA01045223.1, read on the forward strand.
GCTTTGTTAATATTAACAGTCAAGTGGAAACTAGAACCTGACTTAACTGACCTTGCACTTATTTGTTCTAATTCATACTCATCTACTTTATTATTGTGAGTTAGCTGTGGTTAATATGACACTTGTGATAATAACTATTTGAAATTTTTTCTCTGTCTTATACAGTCAATTATGAAACTTTTGGCCTCTACAAGTTCTAGATCATGCTCTCTGATAACATCATCTTGTATCATAATCAGAAACTAACAGACAATAGAATCACTCAGGAAGTGTTTCAGATGATGCACACCCCTACCTTATTTGTCAAAATTATGAATAATTAAATTACAGTGGTCTCCAAACACTATTTTCAAAATGTTCTCTGGGGATCTAATTTTTGTTCACTGTTCAGAATGTCTAATTCATGTTTTTAAAGCACTATAGCTTTCTACTTTTAATATTTTAAGGTACTAAAGAATGTATCAGGCTGGCATCAAGAATAAAGAGGATAAAAATAGGCCTCGAATGTATTATTTTATCTACCTCTTTGGACAGGGATATTTACTACATTTCTAATAGGCACTTACCCAGGGTTGTGAGGTGCCATACCAAATATTCTCCCTTCTACTTCAGAAATAACTTTGCTTTTCTGTTTTTGAAAAAAAAAAAAAAAAACTGGCGTCAGAAAATCTTTAGTGAGTGTCTATATTTGTAGCTTCAAAAATTCCCTGTAAATATTCTTGTCTTTTTCCACTGGATATCAACCCGGATTTTTTTCAGGGCTTGTGTATTTTGAATTACTTCATTTATAAAAATCACCCTAATATTTTCTAAATGCAATCAGGTCTGCTATTCTGAACTTCAAATGTTGAGGAAAAATAGCTTCTCTTAGTGTCTCTCCTACATTGTCAGAGTTAGTTGTGAGCCAGACATTCATTGGATGAAAAATGGAAATCAGATGCCATGTTTGAGTTCCCAGTCTGCCGTGGATAAATGAGCATGGGTCTGCTGACCACAGCCAGCACCACCTAAAGGCTGCAAAGGTGGGAATCACACCTGTGCTAATGTAATCTGACAGTGCAGTGTCAGACAGAAGCTGAGAAAGCTTAAGTCCACACAGAAGAGTATTTTGAAATGAGCCCTGTAAAGATAAAGTACAGCTACAGTTCTAGTAGAAATTAAAAAAAATAAATAAATAACAGGATGGTTACAAAGAATTTCAAAGGAACAGCGTATACGACACACCAAGGCTTCTGTGGCACTTTGAAGAAATAAATAAAATTTGGTTAACATTAAGTTTCAATGTCAGGAAGATGTCATAATAAGAAAACCCTCAAAACTAATTGAAAATGATGACTAACATATCAATAAAATATCCAAATAAGCTCACAGATATAAAAGTTCTAGGGGCTGGGGAGATAGCTCAGTGGAATAAGCTCTTCCCTGGCAAGTGCAAGGGCCTGAGTTCAACCAGAGTGGAAAAAAAAAAAAAAAAAAAAAAGCTTCTATTAAGGAAATAGGTACAGAAATTTTATTGTTTACTCATTTATTTTATTTTTATATTTAGGACAGAGTCTACAGGGTCAATAGGGTCTCATTGCGTAGGTGGGACTCAGCGATCTGCCTCCCAAAAACCGGGATTACAGGGGCGCGCCACCACGCCCAGTCTCAATCTGCATCTCAGTGTGCCCAGGGGCGAGGCAGGCCCCTAGGTCTGCCCAAGCAGGAGCTTGAACCGAAATCCTCTGACTGGATGAGGACCCGGAGCACGCAAGCGCCGTGCTGCGCTTTAGCGGACTCTAAGCCTGGGCAGCTTGGTCTCTCCGACGCCCATAATTCCCGCTCCCCGGAGGCTGTCGGAGCTGTGCGCAGGGAGGCCGCTTGTTAGTCCTGCCTGCTGCCTTCCCCAGTTTTTCTCTATCCTGTGGATCCTTTATTTCGACCATCTTTGTCTTCACATTTGCTGGACTGATGTATATGGTTTTTCTTCAGTTCTGTTGAAAGATATATATATATATATTTTTTTTTTTTTTTTTTTTTTTTAAATTGCCTCTGGTACTAAATAACTAAGCTCACTCCACACCATGTTGTTTCATTTTCTTGGAAAACTTCGGGAACAGTAGAAAACAGTGGGGAAATGCACTTTTTCTCCATGTTCGGAGTGGTCCTGCTGAAAGCGCGTACCTGAGGGCAAACTGACCTTGACGTGGTCACAAGGAGAGCGGAGCAGGGCAGCAGCAGATGCTGGGCGTCGGGGCTGAGAGGCCGCCGCAGTAATTTATCGGTAGCTACTTAGGCTCTGGACCGTGCAGAAGGTCTGCGTGGGTATTTCCTTATTACCAAAGTGACGAAAGCCGCAGCCTGTGGATGCACCGCGGACCCCTGCAGGCGCGCCCTGCGCAGCGCGCGTTGTGCAGCACCTGGAGGCAGCCAGCAGATGCAGGGCCTGGGCTCTGAGGGAAGCAGCTTCGCTCCTGTTAGCTCGCACAGGGCGCTCACGAGGGTGACGCACCTTGGGGCTGGCACCTCGGCTGAGGTCGCGCTCCCCTCGAAGGCACTAATTGATTCTCAGTGGCAATTTTTGCTTTATGCACAGATTGCCCTTCTGAAAACTTGCCAAATGAATGTCAGAAAATCAAACTCAGGCTTTGAAAGATTTAGTACATGGCAAAAGTAATGTCTCATACGGATTGAAGGTGTTTACAGTATGTGCACACTTACCGCATAGATACAGGTTTGTGGACAGTACATGTTCACAGATATAAAAGCATCAAATTTAAAAATCTAATTTAAATTTTTTTCTGTCTTTGTTTAATCCTTAAGCCCTCACTTTCCATTTACTTGTGTCATACTTTTTAATTTTTATTTCTTCTCACAAGAGATCCTATATGATGTTTACTCATGTATGTCTGATTTATTTCATTTATGAGTATATCTTCAAGTGACATCCACTTATATATAAAGGCTTCAAGTTTATCATTCTTTATAGCTGAGTAATACTCCACTGTATAAAAATACATCTTTTTCATCCATTGATAGTCAGAAAGCTCAACAACCTATGTTTTAGGGTAATAGTACTATTAAGCTTCTCTTCTGGAGGCTTAACAACTTAAGTTTGTAGACCAAAAATTTGGAGAAAAAGAAAGGCTATAAGGACAGCAAAGATTTTGTCCCTAGCCCTCCAACATCAGTGAGGACTCAGGACACAAGAAAACCTGTACTGTAACATCCTATCACTCAGTAGTGTCCGATATTTTATGATCAAGGAGATTATGGGACCACAGAGGAAAGTGATCAATGATGTAGAGAGTGCCTAAGGAGAGTCACATGGAGAGAAAGCATTCTCTCAGGCTTTCACAGAGAACAAATTGGTCAAGCAATGGCCATGACCCATTCACATGGCAGACACTGATAAAGGATCTACAAAGTGAGGTACAGGGTTTCAAACTAAGTCCTGAGAGGATTTAACTGACCTTGTCAGATAAGAGTCATATTTATTGTTATGTACGGCTTCCTTTTTCTTGGTCTTAAACAACCAGCAGAAAAGTATAAAAACAAGGTATAAAAAGTAAAGCTATATTATTATGCTGAACTGTAAAAGGCTCAAGTAAACAACTTCTGACATTACCAGTCATGTAGATAACCAACTACTGTTTTAGACTACTGGACTACATTGGATAACTTTACTGAATTCATGCACCTACAAAATTTGAATGGCAAATGAATACCCATCTCTGAAAAAAGTAAACAAAAAAGGGGGATATAAATGAAGGAATATTTTACAGTGAAACAGACACACACACACATACACACACACATACACACACACACAGATACACATATATCTGTATGCACACAACATTTAACATGGATATATGGCTTCTTTCTTTTAGTTCAATGAAAATTTTGAAATAATATTGTTCAGACAAGATATCATGTCTGTATCTTATATTATGAATAACTACTACCAAGACAACAATATGCAATGTATTAATTATTGTAACTGTCCTACAAATCTGTTTTGAAACTGTCTCTTTGCTACTTCTTTCTCAATAAAATATAAAAATTACACAAACCACTCAAGGGTAAAAAGTACTTAAATAAATTTTTTCTATCTTGAAAGACTACAGTCTGACCTGACCCAAGATCTCAGATAGGGACAAACTAATAACCCTGTTTCAATTGAAAATAGACCTCTCTACAGCCTTTAAGATATAAATCTATATTAGAAAAGCAAATTGACTTATCTGAAAACAGTAGTTGACTACAAATAATTGGTAGTGGTTAATTTTGTAAACTTTAATGTTTACAGAAATTGCATTTTCAAAAATCAAAATAAACTGAGTTACTTTAGAGACTTTCAGTGTATTTATAAAAAAATGATTAGTATGGATATATATATATATATATATATATTCATTTAAACAACTGATAGTGGATACAGATAACATAATGTTGTGCACCATAAATAGCATTTTATGAAAGAAACTAAAAATAAGATAAAGAAAATTAAATTTCTCCACAGAAGTGCATTTTAGTGTTCTTTTTTTACAGATACTATTATAAAATACAAAATCTCATAAATGCTTGAAAAATGAGTAGTAAACATAAGAAGAAGAAACAACAGGACCCCCCGGGGCACACTGAGACAGTGACTGAGACTGGGTGTGGACGCGTGCCTATAATCCCAGCTCTTGAAAGGCAGTAAACAGGCGGATCAGTGCAAGTCCAATCTAGTAGTGAGACCCTGAACACCTTGTAGACCCTTCCCTAAAATAAAAAATATAATAATAATCTAGATTTTTTTTTAGATATACTGATAAGATTTTTGAATTGTCAGTGTAATTTAAAGTATTCCTCTTACAGATTCTATTTTTAAGTATTAACTTGAGGACAAAAAGATATTCTACCAGGACAAAAGAAAATATTCATATTATAATGTTCTCTCCTATAAATAATGGAATCTTACTTCATATAAGATAAAATTCAATAGTGCTTCCATCTTTAGAGAGGAAATGTGCAATTTTTGTGAAAATTTTGTAATTTTTGTAAACATTTTGTTTCTAGCACCTTGCAATGCTGCTTCTGATTCCAGTTAAACCATGTCCTAACCCTTCCTGCACTAATCACTGCATATGTACATTTATTATTGATATTGATTTGTGGAGGGGAAACGAAGGTGAAGTGGACATGCAAGGCGGCATCTGAGAGGCAAGGAACAGAGTGGAGCTGCTTTAAGTAGCTGCAGGGGTGGAGACATTCACCCAAGGCCAAACTCCAGGAACACGGCCACACCTTTGCACATAAACAAGATGCTTGTGAGGCTCACGTAACTTGGTGCCTCCTTTGCTACAGATTGGGGAAAGCAAATCAGAACAGAATTAAATAAGAACAATCTCCACATCACTGGAATAACAAGGTCCTGGCACTGTATCCAACAAAGGTCAACATTAACATAAGACGTGCAGGTCTTTATGAACCACGGTAAAATGCTTATCAACATTAATATATGTATGTATATACATTATACATAACTACAGAACACATAACAATGACAAAACTTATGCCTTTTTACCTTAGAGTAGCTCTGAGATTTTTCAGTTCTCTTCTAAGATCATTCTACTTTTATTTATTTATTTTTATTTTTATTTATTTATTTTTTTGGTGGAACCAGGGATTGAACTCAGGCTCTTGTGCTTGCCAGGGAAGTGCTTATTCCACTGAGCCATCTCTTCCATCCCATTCTATTTTTAAAAGTTAATCAGGAACTATAAATTTAATATCCAGTTACAAATGACACATAAACTGAACGAAACAGACTGTAGCCAATTTCAATCCCATATTACCTATTATTATTTCTTTAACTAAACATGATGGATGTTAGAGTTTTTTCTCTGAATTAGTATATGAGGCATAAATGTTACATTTAATGATTAAAGAAACATGCTGTATTGTATTGTAGAAAAACTGGGGATTTAGTAAATAGTTGATATCTCTCGTATGTTCTTAAGGTGGAGGCAAACCTCTGATGAAGTCTGTGCTGCTCAAATTCCACTTGGAAACTGGAAGAGAGGATAAATATGAGTCTGACTTTCTGTCTGAAAATCATTTCTGCTTCATGTCATCATTCAAGCAAATGAACTCTCAGTCCCAAGATCTGAGGTTATTGATTATAGCCTCAAATATTTCATCCTGAAAACTAAAATTCTCAAAAAGTGTCTTCAGTATCTAAGTGTAAGCATTGTATTTTTTTCACAAGTTCTCAAACATAAGCTTCATTGCAGCCTGTGTCATAATTGGGGCTGGGAGTGGAGAGCTCAGGAGAGAGCAGACCGAAGTCTGCATCTGCGTTTCACAAGAGGAATCATGGCCACGGGGCGGGCTCAGGTCCCCTGACCAGTGCTTAAGGACTGTTCAAAGCTGGTGTGCAAATGGAACATGATGTGCTTTGGGGATAAGTGAATGAGCTTATCGGGGAAGCGAGTCAGCGAGAACAGCCTTCTGTGTGGGATGGAAGCTACATGGCCATGAGTGCATATTTCTACAGAATCAACTCCACATTTATCTTGATTTTTTAATAGAAAAAGCAGCCTCTCTCTTTGTTGTTTTCTAGTGAGAAAAAATGCTGGGGCTGGGGAGATGGCTCAGTGGATTAAGTGCTTCTCTGGCAAGTGTAAGAGCCTGAGTTCAATCCCCAGTTCCGCAGGAAAAAAAAAAAAAAGAAAAATGGCCTAATTTTTCAGTGGTGAAGGTGGCAAATGCATTATTAACTTCTTGAGATATGAGCAACCTTAAGTAAAACATTGAAATGTATGTGACATTTTTATGAAATCTCATAAATTTTATGCTTTTATCTACGCTTTTTTTCCTGAATTACGGACTCAACGCATTAAACTATTGACTCCACTAAGCTCAGTTCTTGGTAGCTCTCATAAATTTGATTCAGCTTCTACATATTATGACAAATTGATAGGCAGAAGTTATTTCTTTTCTCTAGGATAAAAAGAGTTGGGATTCCTCTGAGAAATAGCAAATAATCTTTCACCTTTGCACAGACAGGAATATAAGTACACAATTTGTAAGCCTTTTTCTATCACACAGACTTACCCATTTCTTATTAGCTTTATACTAATTTTATTTTTACATTTTGAACATTTACTTTAACTTAATATACTAGTTTATTTTGTTAAATTATTTGATACCATTAGAATTTTCAAAATGAGCTGAGCTGGAGACTGACCACTCATCTGGGACAACAGCAAAGCCAGCCCCGAGAACACCAGGCACCAGAGTGAACTGTGAACAAGTCACTGGGAGCAGGGCAAGCCAGTGACAGGGACACAGCTACCAGAGGCAGCTGCTGACCTCTAGCCTAGTGGCATATTAGAAGCATCAGGCCTCAGCGTTCCTCCCTGGTGACTACAGCACAGACAGCTCCAAGGAGTTTTGCTTTCAGTGTTCTCAGCAGAACACAGATCTTGCATCTGGGTCTCCACTGAGTGCTTCCCCCCATTTTACTCGATATAAATAAAGATGCAGCCCTCGTTGGGCCATCAGTGCCCCTCCATCAGAGAGGTCAGGTCCTACCTAGCTCCAGGGTTTTTCTGTGTCTTTATTTTTAATTTTATAAATGTATTTATTTGGTACAGGGTCTCACTATGCAGCTCAGACTCATACTGATCCTCCTATCTCAGCCTCTGTAGTGCTGGGGTTAGAGTTGTGGGCCATCACACCTGGTTTCGGTGCCTAGCACTGTGTGCCTAGGGTTCCAGGGCCAGTATGGTGTGTGGTACCAGGGATTGAACCCAGGTCCATGGCTTGCCAGGGATGTGCTTAGACGGCCAAGCTATCTCCCCAGCCCCTGTCTTATTCTCACGCTGTCTCCTATTGCCGGCTCTCAGGACAGTGCTGGCTCTGCGCATCATCCCAGCATAAATACATCCATTCATATATGCATCACCAAAACATCATGAAAAGTGGAAAGACACTGAAAGCATTAAGGTCAATAAATTATGAGACAAATGATTTCAGAGACAGTCTTAAATACTGTAACCAAAAAAAAAAAAAAAAAAAAAAAGACTAGATACTTCAGTGTTTTGGCCCAGAATAGTATTTTTACAAACCTAGATAAATCTTTACAGTGCCAATGAAAATCAGATATCATAAAACATCTGCAACATTAAAAAGTACCACTTTGAATTTGGAATGTATTTAATGACCGTATTAAGAGTAAACACTGTGCAGGCTAAATGCATGTGCTTGTCAGTGTCTGTCACTCACTAGCCATGTGTAGCCTGTAGCCCCATGCTGCCATTCACCTTTGTGTCACAGAGACATTATAAAGTTTACCTCTTGTAGTTGCTCTGAGGATTGAAGTATCAACGGCTTGCAGTGTGGAGGGAATTCTTTAGGTCCTAGAAAGGCTGTCACAGTACTGGTGATTATTTCTCTGCATTCCCTGCCCACAATGTAGTTTCTTCATTAAAGCAATTCTTTTACTGCTACCACTTTGCTTTTCCATTTGGATTCTCTGACCTTCTACTTCAATAATATAGCTTTAAGGAAAGAAATCCACCAGCCTTTGCTACATGGTCAGTACATCAATTCATTCAATTCTTGTTTCTTTCCTAGCTTTTAGAGACTTCAGTAGGCAATATCTTGCATTAGAGCAAAGAGCATCTTTGGCAAGCAAGATAAAGGAGTGACAAAAACTATTGCTAGACAGGAAGGATGTGAACTTGTTCTGTGAGCTCTGGCATCACTTTGTTTGAAGCAATTGTCTCATCTATTACTAATAAATGAAGGCTATGTGTTACATTTAGTAATTCAATTAACGGATAAGTCTACATTTTCTTTGTTCCTCAGAATAAAGATATGTTTTCCAAATCTTCTAAACATGTCTGAATATTAAAGTTTATGGTTTCATGGGATTTAATGCAGTGAGTAATATCTGTTCCTTAACAACTCACCACCCTCCCTATCCTCTTCCATATTGCAGTTATTTTGGGATGCTCTCTTTGGAAAAGTCCGAAGGCCCCAAGCACACCTGCAGCCCGTCTGCTCTAAGAATGTGAAGAGCTGGGCATGGTGGCGCAGGCGCAGGCCTATAATCCCAGCACTCGGGAGGCTGAGACAGGAGGATTGTTGTGAGTTTGAGACCAGCTTGAGCTACAAAGTGAGCTTAAGGCCAGCCTGAACTGCATAGTGAGACCCTGTCTCAAAAAGACAGAAAAAAAAAAAAAAAGAAG
>PVKA01045224.1:5470-15769 GCA_004027165.1 Ctenomys sociabilis
GAACTACAGAATAATGTACAGGACTACAAGATAAACCCTGAGAAGACTTCAATGACCACATAGGAAATATAAAGTTCATGTGTTGGTATATAAGTTTTGATCTACCTAGGTCTTAACCATCCAGCAGAAAAGTATAAAAGTATAAAAATGAAGTATACATCGTGAGCCCATATTAAGCTGAGCTGTAAATGGATATGGTCGACAATTTCTTTGAATAACTCACTATGGTTGCAGAATGCTGGACTGTGTTGGATTGTGGTGTCGAGTTCAAGCACCTAAGGTGGTTGAATGTCAACGGAGTGCCCACTTTTGACAGGTGTAGACAAAGGAATGGTTGTAGAAAGAAAAAATCATTATGTGTGTGTATAGACAGTGCAGTTGGGATAGATAACGCTGTGCTTCTACATAATTCTATGAGAGACAAGATCTGCACTAGTGGTGGTTGGACAGGATAATATGTCGACTTTTAGTGCTATGGTCATCCACTAGGTAAATAATTATTGAATCTTTGATATAATTCAGCTATATAAAAACCTGTAAATATAATATCATATATGCACCTTGTACAATACCAAAACGTTATAAAAACAGTTTGCAATGTATTATTTCATCGACTCTGTATGGTTATGGTGTTTTGAAACTGTCTGATTGACATTTGTATTTCAATAAAATAAAAATAAATGGAAAAAAATAAATAAATAAAAATAAAAAAATAAAAATAAAAAAATAAATAAAGACAAAAAAAAAAAAAAAGAGTACTGTTGGTGGAGTGCAGACTGGTACAGCTACTATAGATATCAGCATGGAGATTTCTTAAAAACCTAGTATTGGAGGTCCCATTCAAGCCAGCTATTCCTCCTAGGTATTTTTCCAGAAGAACTGAAAACTTCATATCACAGTGATATATGCGTTCCCGATTATATAGCAGTACAATTTGTCATAGCTAAGTCCTCAAAACAACCCAGATGCCCATCAACTGAGGAATGGATAAAGAAGATGTGGTATTTTTACACAAAAGAGTATTAGTCAGGTGTAAAACAGGATCAATTTGAGCCTTTGTTGGTAAATGGAAGCAACTGGAGAACACATTCTTAAGTGAAATAAATCAGACCTGCATGTACAGACAGTATTGTCTTATTTGTGTGAGAACTTGAAAGAGAAAATAGAATCTTAAGGGTACAATAGATACCAGGAAAATGGTATGAGCTTATTCAAAAGGACAAAATTACTGAACTGAGGAGAATGACACAAGATTGAGTGGGAGAAAGAGATATATCTATGTATATAAGCAGGATGGTTTAGACACCTGCATTTCTGTTGGTCTATGGAAAGAAGCAGTCAATGCTTTAATTTGTTTTGTCTCTTTTGTTCAATTGTAGTTTTTCTTTTCTTAATTTCTTATGCATTCTTTCTTTTTTCTTCTTCAATTTTGCATGCATATATCTGGTAATATGAATAACTGATTGGAAAACAACACTATATATTACAAAAAATACTGTGAAATTTATATTACTTTGTTAAGTGAAATTCTGTATCACTTTTTTTGTTTTAATTCTAATTTCTATTCTGTTTAAAAAATAAAATAAAGAACAAAAGATAAAATTAAAAACAAAATTGTCAAGAGTAATTTTTTAAGTGTTCAGTAAGGGGAAATATTTTTCAGGAGATTAATGGCAATAGGTCTTTTACTGTCACTAATTTTTAAAGTTTATGTGTTCACCAAATTTTTACCACACTGCTTACCTTACCTATTTGGGGGAATGTCTATCTAAAAGTTGACAAATCAGGATTGACTAGCCCTGAATTTATGTGATCTCATCCCCCTCAAGACTGACAAAACTAAGGTAAGAGATTTACAGGGACATTCACATACACCCAGAAGTCACCAGTCATTGACCTACACCTGTGAGGAGCTAAGATCCAGCAAAACCACTAACATGACTAAGACCATAAAAAATATGAACAATTATTATGTGAGAGTAGAGACTGTTCTCAAGGCAGGAGGATTCTAGAGCTAGAAAATAGGGACTGAAGGCCAGCCAGATAGCTCAGCAGACTAAATAAAGCTACTGTTTAGGCAGGCTCAAAGATCAGGACTCAGTCCCTGCGTGCTGTGCCGGCCCTGCCCCAGGGGTACACTGAGGCAACTGAGACTGGGCATGGTGACACACACCTGTCATCCCAGCACTTTGGAGGTTGAAAACAGGAGGATCACTGAGTCCCATCTGTGTAGAGATACCCTGTATTAAATACATTAAAAAAAAAAAAAAAAAGAAAGAAAGAAAGAAGAACTGAATCACAGTACAGGACTCTAACTCACCTCATCTTATCCTTAAAAGCTGGCCTTCTGCTGAGCGCCACCATCAGTCAGAATGAGCCCCTCTGGCTGCTAAAGATGTAGGGTTTTTCTGTTTTACTTACTCTTCCTTGTTACAGGCCAGCCTGATTCATTGTCAGCTCCTCAAGCCAATGTCCCTTACCATTTTCTCTTACTTTCTAATCACAGCTTTTTCATGTAAATTTATATTTACTTTCAATTTCAATTATCACAAGGACCTACATGACATTGACAGAAGTACCTGGCAACAGTGAAGGACAGGATGCTCTAAGGAGGAAGAGAACAAGTGCCTGAGTCCTAGGCTTAGGTGAGAGCTTATCTGACACCTTCTACATGGATTTCACTGGTAATCTTCAACCCTGAGAGCTATGAAGAAAACTTTCCTCTTAAAGAATTCAAAAGGGAGAATCATGATTAGATATAGAGACAAATAGTATGGGCAGGTTTTTTTTTCAGCACTAGCGATTAATCCTAGAACTAAAGTTTATTTTTCTTTTGAAACAGAGTCTCTCTACGTTGCTAAATCACCCAGGCTGGGTGTGAATTTGTGATTCCCTTGTCATGGGATTCCAGACATGTACGTTCACGTCTCTCTCATATGGACAACTTTTAAGAAGTTTTGATTGAAAGAGAAAGAGAAAACTTAGATGGCAGCTTGGTTAGGGATGTAATTAACATGAAGTATATTTTTCTGTGACTAAAAATATTACATAATGTTTGTCAGCTAATATATTTGATCAAGTAAGCAAAAAAAACAAATTGATGATACAAGAAGGAAAAAAGGTAACTGTAGGAACAAACACCTTTAGTAGAAAGCAGGATATGGCATCCTATAGAATTCTTCTTTTCACTTGTCTAATTTCAAGATGTGACAGAGAAAGTACTCACTATTCTAACCATGGTACCACGCTGAGAAATGGACTCACATCAGGCTGAGCTATCCTGAATTACAACTTTGAGTGTACCCAGTATATAACATACTGCCGTCTGCAATCAGCTCATGCATTAATATTTCCAAATGTATCAGGTACTACTCGCCACCTAGGCATAGCATTGCCAGCACCTAATCACACAAGGAAATGTTAAGGAATGCATCAACCAGATGAAATTAAGCAACATGTATTAAAAGTTAGACTGTGAGCTCTTCCTGAGCATAGAAAGTAATTCCTTCAGAAGATTTCATAGGAGTCTACCAAAGTCAGTATCTGTATGTTTCTGTTTCTTAATGAAATCTATTCTAAGACAGGGACCCTATACCTTTTACAATCCTAGATAATGCCTGTATTTCCCCCACACACTCATGGTTCAGAGTTAGAGCCTACCTGCTAACTGTTCGCGGAAACCACTGCAATTTCACTGAAACCACAAATATCTTTTGCAACTTTTTCTTTTGCTTTATCTTTCTTTGTTTCAGCAGGAGGTTGGCAAGTAGATAATCTGAGGACAAAATTCAGCTGTCCTTGCTGCTGACTGGCTGGTGCCCTGCCACCGGTCCCTGGCAGAAGCACCTGCATTTCCCCGTCATAAGGGTTGTGGTATGGCACGTGGCAATCTCCAGGGTTTGTTCTTCTTAGAGCCCTAAGATCTCACCAAAATTCCGCGCACCTCCCATGGCTTCATTAATACAGTATTTTATTAAATTAAATTATATAATTGCAGGAAACATAGCATATTTGGGGTTTAAACTCTAAACATAGGAATTAATAGGCATTTTTCTGACCATATCTGAAATCTGCAGTTCTCTATAACCTTTGAAAGTTTTGAGAATCTACTGTTTGCTTATTTCTCAGCTATTACATCTGCCTACATAAAATTTGGTATGTTAAGTTAAAAATATCGAATTAGAATAATTTTGACTATGTAGAGTTTTTCAATAGCCAATAATCTGTTGGTATGCATCAATGCACATGTTTTTCAAAATAATTTCCCTGCTTCCATCCAAAATCTACACTAAACTAACAGCTTCATTACCTATTATCATGCATATCATATTTATCATATATTTTTAATAACAAAAAAACGCAGCTATTTCTCCTTAAAAAAAAAACACTCAGTACTCACTTTTGTTTTTAATTCGTGCAGTCATGGGATTTCTAAGACTTTTTGGTTGCCCCAATCCTTCCTATCATATGTGGTCCTGATCAAAGATGACTGCCTCCATCAGCCCCCCTGATCATCTCCATCTCCATCAGTCTTCTGGGCCTTTAGCTTCCTAGCTCTCCACGATCATCACAGGTATGATCATCATTTCATCAGTGTACAGTGGCACCTGACAGCACTTTTCTATCCATTGTGTAGTGACAATAACAGCAATTATTTAAAAGATCTATATGCTGTGGACAACTTATTTCATTTTCTACATTTAATCTTCAAGCTCCTATACAAGAAAGATTTCATTTTGTATTTATTCTTAATAAATGACACATTTCTGGCAAAAAATTATTTTAACATGGCTAACACAGTTATGTGGTTTAAGTCAACTCACATGCTCAGAATTTTTTAAAGGAATTGGGGATTATTTTATAATCAGGTACAAATTCTTGTATATACATATGTCATAAACATAATTATATGTACAGTGTAGGCAAATGTAATATACAATAGTTTCATATATATATATATATATATATACATATATATATATACAAATAAAGTGTATAGGTTGTAAAAAATAAAGAATTTGGAATCGTATTTGACTGAAACATGTAACCATTTTCTTCTATTTTTTGATAGTTATATTGGAAATTTAGCAATAAATTCATAAAACTGAAGGTCCAGTTTAGTTTTTTGTGAATAATATAAGCATGAGAGTTATTTATCTATTTTCTTTGTAATGCCTTACAAATTCATGTGCACTTCGTTAACTTTATATGACATTGCTCAGACAATTAAGGCAATTTCATTGCTCCAGTGTTATTAAAATGAATTTCCTCATGCCAGATAAGGGATCTACCTAAGTCCTTCTTAACTCTTCTTACAGGATTGTATAATTTTTATGGGTTCACAAAGGTCTTGACAGCATAGCTAATCTGGTCCTACCAAACAGTTAAACACAGTGACAATTTCTTAAATTGTAGAATTGAGAATTGGAAAGATGTAGAGAGGTCATCCTGTTTAACCTTGCACACAGTGATGAATCCTTCCTTCAGCTTTCAACATTTAAACATGGATTTTTTAAAGCCTCAATTTTTTTTTAATTTATATCATATATAATCCCTCAATCTTTTTCTTGCACATTTTGGAAACGAGTAAAGTAATTGAAGGCATGTAAGAAATAGCTGCTTTAAATGTGTCATAATGCAATTAGGAGGATCTCTTCAAAGATATATTTATCTATAGAAAGAAAGAAAAAACTTTGAAGAGTACTCTAATATTTTCCTTATTTAGGCAAAAAAAATTAAAAAATTAAAAATGACAGTGTTTGTTTTCTTTCACTTTTTACTATGCTCAAGCTGCATGTAAAATGCTACTAATTGATGGGGTGGTTTAAACAACAGAAATGTATTCCTCATTGTTTAGTGACATTTGCCTCTTCTTAGGGCATTCCACCATATTAGAGTCCAGATTGAGAATTATGACAGCCTTAGGTATTTGCAAGGTGTTTGGCTGAGGAGAGAAGTAGAGCTGACGTGCTCTAGGAAGTGGGGTCGGGGTGGAAGAGGTGAATCACTGCGAGGGAGACCCAGCAGGGTGGTCCTCCCTCCTCAGCTCTTCCTTCCACTCTGTATCCTGGCTGCCATTCTCCTCTACCATGCCATCCTGCCTTGGAGTCAGTGAACTTTTGATGGAAACATGAACCATAATACAGCTTTCCTCTCTTAAATTGTTGGTGTCACATATTTTGTCTCAGCGATGAGGGAAGCAAGTAAGACATCCCAGTACCTTTGTTTTCTGTTATGAGGCCTCCGCTCTTACAGATCACACCAAATTTTAAAATCACCTACTTGGAGACTAAGTTTCCAATCCAGGATCCTTTGGGAATACACTAAAACTGTATCCAAACTGTAGTAGGTGTCAATACCATGCAGTGGAAATACAGTCTTTTCAACAAAATTTGAACAAAAAAAAAGAAAAAAAAAATCCTTGCTGGGAAATTTCATTATCTGAATGAAAGGCAATGAAAATGACTCTTAGGTTTCATCATACATAAAAATAAACTGAATGAATCAAAAACCTATCTGTAAGAACTAAAGCTTTAAAACTTTTAAAAGAAAACAGAAATATCTTTATGACAATGGATTTGACAAAGATTTCTTGGATAAAAATTTAAAAGTATAGGTAAGCAAAGTAAAAACAGGTAATAGAAATCATCAAAATTCAAAACTGTTAGATAGCAAATTATCAAGACAGAAAGAAGCCTTAGTATCAGAAAAAATACAAGTTATATATCTCATACGGGTTATTATTATCCAAAATGCATGATGAATCCCTACAACTCAACAAAATAAAGAAGCTCATACAAAAATGGACACATGACCTGAGCAGATGTTTCACCAAATAAGATAGGCATGAAGAACCTAAAAATGTGCTTTTATCACTAGCCTGCAGAGAAATATTAATGAAGACAATAACATATCAATTTACACCTATGAAGATGTTTATTACTATTATTATTATATTGGAGGAGGATAACAAGAAAAAAGAAGAAATCAGTGAAGAAAATAACAAGGGATGGCAAAGACATGAAGATATTAGTGCACTGGTACATCAGTAGTGGAAATGTAAAATGGTACAGCTCCTATGGGAGCAAGTATGCACAATAGCCAAAAGTGGATGTATCTTAAATGTCTACTGGCAAATGGAAAAGTAGGAAGCAATGAATATATACAATGAAATATTATTCAGCATTAGAAGGGAAAGAAATTTTGAGCTATTTTGCAAGAAAACCTGAAACCAATATGGTAGGTGAATAAACCCAGGAGCAGCACAAATATATGACAGCATTTTAAGATAACTCAAGTAGAAAGATTCACAGAAAAAGAAAGGACAATAATGTTCCAAAGAAGAAAGAGTGAGGAGTTATTTTTCAATGAACCTGGATTTTCTGCGATTAAGAAAGTTTAGAAGTAAATATTGATGATGCCTACAGAACATTGTGAATATAACTAATGCCATTGATGTGTTCACTTACAAAGTTTAAGGTGCTAAATTTTAGTGAGGCACATTTTAACACAATAAAATATCAAAAAGTAAAGTATATTTAAATTAATCATTGCAAGTGAACAGGCTCAGCCTGTGAGTGGAACCATCCAGGGCCCTCTGTACCCTCATTCCAGTCAGGGCACAGGCCAGGCATGTGTGTGGAACTCCTTCTTTCAGTCAGGCCTGGTGTTGAACACTGTGGCAGAACTCCAGCAGAGAAGCTAGAGGCAAGATCTACCCAGGTGATCTAGGAGCAGAACATCTTCCCAGAGTGGCACAAGCCGGTTCAGTTCGAAGGGCTTCAGCAGGAAGAAGTGGAGCACAGCAGCCAGACTCAAGACACACCCACCTGAATGAGTTTGAACTTAGTAGATCCGGACCAGGTGCTAAGGTAATAACTCTGCCGAAGCTCTATACCAAAGGTCTGAAGACAGTGCTATACACAATGACAATAAGAAGGAGAAAAATGCATTCTCAAGCCCCACACCCACTCACAACAAATACAGGAGAAAATAGCATAGAAGAAATTGAAATTATTCACCTGAAATCTCTGAAATAAGAGTATCTGAAGTAAAGAAACAACTGCAGAAATGTAGAGAGGAAATCAGATCAGAAATAATTTCTGAAGTGAAAAAAGAAATGACAACTGTAATGAAAGTAGTACTAAGTATTTTAAAGAAGACATCGTTGATAAAAAAGTAGAAGAGAAAGAAAAATGAAGGAATTCTTGAATGAGCATTATAGGAAAGAAATGGAATGTGTGAAGCAGATTTAAGGTGCTATACAGGAAATAAAACCTTAATCACAAGCTGACAAAACCATTTGAATGAAAGTGAAAATAGACTTTCACAACTTGAAAACACCATTGCAGCTAGTGAAAAGGTAAGAAAAGACCTCTTAAAGACAACTAGGATGCAGGAAAAAATAATCTAACATCTGCAAGACGCTGCAAAGATGAACAACGTGAGACTAATAGGCATCAGTGAGAAAGAAGGAGTCACTACAAATGATACAAAGAGAATATGTGCAGAAAACTTCCCAAGTATGGCAAAACCATCTGAAAGTCAGTAACTGAAGCATATGGAACTCCAAATAACATCAACCCAATTAAAACCATGCCCAAATATGTAATAAGCAAGATCCCAGAAATTCAGCACAAGAACAGTATACTAAAAACTGCTACAGAAAAGAAACAGATAACTTTTAAAGGAAAACCCATCAGAATTAACAGCAGATTTATATTCACAGACCATGAAGTCAAGAAGAGCATGCATCAAAGTACTTCAAGTCTTACAAGAAAACAAAATCCAACCCAGACTAATATACCCTCAAAACTCTCTTTCAAGTTTAATGGCAAAGTGAAATACTTCCATGACAAAGAACAAATAAAGAATTTCATGATGGCAAAGCCAACCTACACAGAGTACTAAAAGATATTCTAGATAGGGATCAAAATGATCACAACTGCATGAATGGGAATGAAAAACCAAACAAAACAAAACAAAAATACCACCAAACAGGACAAACAATTAAACACAGGGGAATACAATAGCAGTCTTTCAGTTATTCTTTTGTATACAGCAGCAAAATATTTCCATCAACATAAGTTACAAATGTATTTCCCTTCGCTCTATGCATCATGATTTTGTCTGGGTATACAGGGTGGATATCAAGGAAATAGCAGTTCAGTCCACAAGTGACCTGGCCACCAGTAAGCATCACAGTGTCATGTACACCACATACTAGAACATTCTGTGATATCCTATACCCAGCACTTAAGAAGTGCTGGTCATATATTTGCCATTCCAGCATTTTTGTTATGTTTTATTCTTAGTAATTGTTTATTGTCATGAAAATTTTGCTTAGTTATTTTTGTTTATGTTAACCTAATTAAATACTATATGAGTACTCTGAATTGATCACAGATTCTTACATATGATACACTACATTCTGGCCTCTTAGTTGGACTAACAATTTAATTTTAATTTTTGAATATTATTTTGAAATATTTAATTTTGAATTAATTAATATTTAATTAATTTTCTTAATATTGTTTCATTTTAATTTTTGCTTTATGGTTTATACTGTTTCTTTGATGTAGAGTCTACTTATATGATATGGCATGATATTTTCTCCCAGTATTAGAAACTTTAAAAAGTGTCTTTCCATTTTCCTTTGACTTTATATTAGTTCTTCCTTGTCTTTTACATATATATATATATGAAAAAATACATAGATAAACTGACATAAGATTGTTACTGTTTTGTAGAAATCTTCAATGACATTTTAAATGCTTTGTCTAATATAATTATATTTTACATACTCCTGCATAACCACCATTTTGAGAGCTCTTCTCTTGCCTTCTTTTTTTTTATGAGCAGAATAGATTTACTGATGGAAAGAAAGCTTCTGTCGGAGAGAGGGACAGCAGGTAAGCCCCAAGTGGGTAGTTCCCCCTTGCCTTCTGAACTATAGTCTTTGTTATTTTCTTTTGTTACATCTAGAGGTATTAGAATATTTTCAAGTTTGTATAACTGGAAAATATTTCACTTTTAGTTTTCAAAAATATAGTTATTAAGTATAAAATTCAAAGAGGACAGATCTTTTTTCAATCCTTTAAATAAATAAGTTTAGTTTCTTTCCAAGTTGCTCTTTTTTTTTGAATGTGGAAAAAAATTGCTATTTGATTTCATTCTTCCATAACTAATATTTTTCTATATATATATATGCTTTAATAATTTTTTCTTTACAATAGTTTTGGACAATTTCATTTTTGTATGATTGTATTCGTATTTCTTATGCAAAAGGTTCATTATTCT
>PVKA01045225.1:0-15668 GCA_004027165.1 Ctenomys sociabilis
TAATTATTGAATCTGTGATATAATTCAGCCACATAAATACCTGTAAATATAATATCATGTATGCACCTTGTACAATACCAAAACATTATGAAAACAGTTTGCAATGTATTATTTCATCGACTCTGTATGGTTATGGTGTTTTGAAACTGTCTGACTGACATTTGTATTTCAATAAAATAAAAATAAATGGAAAAAAAAAAAAAAAGAATAGCCTTTGATAAAAGTCTATAAGGCAAGGGAACTTGCATTTTTTTCATCTATTAGTTGCCAGATACCTTCTTAATCTCTCCATAGTGCAGCACTTTTACAGGACTGCTTGATTTCCATTTTACAGATAAAAGACAAGAGTTTCAAAATCATATTCAAGATCATGAAGATGGAAACTTCCAAGTGCTGTTTAGGATTTAGTCCTTCCGAGTTCAAACATCTTTATGCCCTTTCCACCAGACCATATGGGCTATGTGATGTTTCTCTCTGGCATATAGTCTGAGACTAATAAGTGCATCTGGAATTCAATGGTATTAAACGGAACTGTACAAAGAGGTGAAGTCAAACAGCTCTCTATCCAGAATACACAGCAGTTAACTTGTACGGACAAATTAGCCGTGTGCTTGGCCCTGTACCATGTTCACCCTTTTTATTCATTTCCACAAACTGTCATGACTTTCCTTTGTCACAATTGCAAATTTGGTCCTCATGTTAGTGATGAAATAGGTGAAATACAGTTGCTTTAAGAACTTACCCAATATGTGGAGCAAAATCTATTCGTCTGTCCTCAAATTTATTGATTCTACACCCTACGACCTTCAGTCTTCTGCTTTGTTCACCAGCAAACTTCCACTTTGGTTAAAGAAATTTTCACTTTCATAATTGCTGTGTGATTTTGATATAGGTAGGTAGATAGATAGATAGATAGATAGATAGATAGATAGATAGATAGATAGATAGATAGATAAGAGAGAGAGAGAGAGAGAGAGAGAGAGAGAGAGAGAGAGAGAGAGAGAGCTTTTCTTTGCTAAGATTTCCTAATTTTTCTTTTGTTTCAAAACAAGGCATATATTTTCATTTCTGGAACATTTTTATAATGACTATGTTAGTATTCATGTCAGATGATTTCAAAATGCAGATTGGCATCTGTTGATCTCTTTTTCAAACTCATCTTGCAATTTTCCCATCACCTAACAAGTAGATGGGGCGGGAGGTCCTTACTCAGCAAGCCCCACTGCCACCAGGGAAAACTGCAGTGCTGACTAACTCCAGCCTGCACTCCCCATTAAGTCTCATTGCTGGTGAAACAGGGTAGAAACTAGGCTGCTCGTGCTTCTTACCAACACTGCCCTGGCAGAGGAAGTGCCCTGCTCCTCTCAGCCATCAGCTGCTCTCCAAGTGGGTGAATTGGAGAACTACCTGCTTCTGCTATGTGCAGGACAGAAAGACTAGCTTTCTGCCAATTCTCTCCTGTGGGATGATCAACACTCTCTGCCCATGTCTATCCAACAAGGTGGAAAGAAAAAAAAGGAAGGGATTTCTTTCCCTCGATGCTTGGCACTTGGCTAGAGTAGGACAGGCTTTGGGGTCCCAAGGGAAATAGGTTTTGCTCAGAGCTTTATGCATCTGTGCCTTCTCAGGTTCTGGTATAAAGGTCTCTGCACTACGTCTTCATTATATGTAGACAAAAATTAGGTCACCCAGGAACTTTCCTGGAGTCATTCCTCAAATTGAAGAGTCCTAGACAAGCTGTTCTTTCACCTTTCAGAGACTTGCTATGGTTGCTGATTGTATTATGGTAGAGGCTTTTAGTTTAAGGGGAGTGACACAGGAGGAATGGTGCTGCCCTGTCTAAGAAGACATGGAGTTATCCAGGAAACTATGGCTTGCATCTAGATATACCCTCAAAACCTCATGCAAGCATAGGCTGGGCTTTTTGTAGGTGGCTGGATCTAGTGTGTGTGAAAAAGAGATTACGAGTGTGATGCTGGGTTGACAATGACACCCCACCCTGAATGTGAGTGCTGCCCTTAGGGTGCGAGCCTTGACAGGGTGTAAGGGACAGAAAGAAGGTGCTGCTGCCAGTCACTGCTTGCCACTGCATGGCTTTTCTGCCTTCCTGCCTTTTGCCCACCCTGAACTGTCTCTCCTCTGTGACGGCCCTCTGTCCTGCCACCCTGGCGTGGAGCCAGCCAATTATGGAATGAAACATCCACAGACTGAACCAAAGCAACTCTTTCCTCCATTAACTTTGGGTACTGGGTATTTTGTCACAGCAATGCGAAAAGGAACTAAAGCATAACGGCATGTGAATTCAGAAATGGTGAGGCCAGAATTTGAACCTAGGAAACCTAGAGGCTGCTTTAATTGTAATGTTATCCTTAGAATAAAAACAAGTATATTGGTTTGCTAGGGCTACCTTAACTAAATGCCACAGAATGGGTGGATTAAGCAACTGACTTTTATTTTCCAGAGTCCTGGAGGTTATAAATACACAGTCACGGTGTCAGCATGGTTGCTTCCTCCCTAGACCTCTGTTCTTGACTTGTAGATAAACATCTTCCCACTATTTCTTCTCATAATCTTCCTTCTGTGCACGCAGATGTTCTCCCTTTATAAACCCAGTCCTATTGCCTATGGCTTGAATTGATAACTTCATTTTTAACTTATTTACCCCTTTGAAGACTCTTTCTCCAAATACAGTCACCCTCTGAGATACAGGGGGTTAGGAACTCATGTTAATTTTTGGGTGCACAATTCAGCCCATAGTGATATGTAACAAAATAATGCATGAAATATTATTTTACATATGTATTGCACAGACTCTGCAAAATATGTATATACACTTCAGGAAAGGAACATAATGTGATGTTTTTCAACTTACCATATGAGAGGCCCTGGATGATACCATATATCACAGGAAACTCACTGTACCGCTGGACCCCAGAGAAGAAATTAAAAATGCATGTGCACAATATCAGTGGCCAGGGTTACCCAAGTAGTCTGCCACACTAATGAATGTTTGAAAGATGATGGCCAACACTTCGAGGACCTCTTGTAATTGCAGCAACCTAAGGTGACCTGTACCAATCTCATGCTGTCTTGGTAACATTAGTACTAAAATATTTATACAAGTTTTTCTTTGCCTGAAGTGTGTAGATATTTTTGGCAGATGCTGTACACCATATAAGAAAATGGTGTGCATGTATAGTTGGCTTTTGACATCAGTGTGAATTTATCAACTGTCGTGTTAACTGCAGTTAACACCCACCTCTTCGGTCATTCTCTTTAATCATAAACCAGCATAGGTTATAGTGTATTCCAAGTGTAGCAAGGGAAGAAGTCATTGCAGCACCCCATCCCCCAACTTCTGTGATTGAGAGATTGGAAATTGATTTGTTAGGCCTCCCTATTGCTGAAGAATGATCCCTGATGTGGCTTCTGGGCTCCTGCTCTGGGAGAAGCCTGCTGGAGACAGTCAGTGCTCTTAGCTGCTCTCTGAAGTGATGGGTGAGTTCATCCCAATTCCATCTTGACATCTATTCCCCAGTGTCCTTCACCTGAATTACAGCTGCACCCAACAACGTAGAAGAATTTCAATGATGTAATATTAATCTTACTAAGTCCCAAACCACCACACACAGCATGTTATCCTTAAGAAGTCAAAACCAAATGAAAGTGTACACACTTTTTGGAAAAAAATATCCAGAGATGGGATCCAGAATGAGATGGGATTCTCTGGTTGCTAAGTATCCATAGGATGCAGGAATGGAGACAGGTAATAAATTAGATTTGGCAACCAACAGGTTTGCAGGTTTGGTTTTTGAGAGCTTGTTTGGAGGTTCTAGCAGGGCAGCGCAACTACTCATATACCTTTGACCGAGGAACGGCCCTCCTCTACCGGGGGTGGTCGTCCTGTTCGACTGAGTGCACAGCTTCAGGAGGGACACACGTGGACATTTGAGGGAGGAAGGGGACACCCGCCTAGCCAGCCAGATCAGCCGAATCAACCCTAGTGATCAGTGGGGTGACAGATGTCACAGCCAGATCGCCCTCACATCTGCAGGTTTGGTTTTTGGTGATGAGTTCAAACATACAGTGTTTAAAATAACAAAATGACCTAATGGATTAAACAAATGAGAGAAGGTAAAAATGATTAAGATTGCCTTGGATTTTTATTAGCATGTACTCACATGAAGTATATGTTCATCTTAGGAAATTTATACATAACGTATCTTGATTTTTTTTGTTCCCTTTCTCTTTATTCATAACCCTCTCTCCACTTTCAGATTTCCTTTTCTCCTTTGCATTCTTATTTTTCTTTTAGTTCATGCCCATGACATTCATTGTGAGTATTTGGTACATGAACATGACATATTTAAAATATGTTTATATTAACAAAGATTTAGGATTATTCATTACTTTCTTCTCTTTCATTCTTTCTATTAAAGAACAAATAACTATATTTCCAAAAAGCTGATAATTTTCCCATTAAACTTTTAGTTTGTAACTGCTCAAGCTGCAAAATAGCAGATCAGTATTGTTAAGCATAATTTCAGCACTTTTATTTGAGGTTTTTTTCTAGGCAGACATTGTGGAGGCTGAGTGTAGCTGGTTGGTGGAGCACTTGCTAAGCAAGCACAAGGTCTCATTCCTGGTACTTAAAAGAAAGTTTCCATGTATTATAGGCTAGAGAAGGGGAGATAGCACAGTAGAATAAATGCTTGCCTGGCCAGTGCAAGGTCCTGAGTTCAATCCTTGGTACTGGGGGAGGGAGAAAGACAGAGAGAGAGAAAAAAAAAACACATATTGTAGGCTAAACTCCAATAATTTAGTATACTTTATTACATACACTATCTCAAACTTTACTTTTACCATATTAGTCTTCAAAACTTTTTGCTGTTTCACTCTTACTTACCTAATCTAAATCCCTTGTACACCTTTCAAACTCCTCTGCAATTTGTACCCAAAGATTCAGACAGAAAAATAATTTGAGAAAAAGAGGCAGAGAAGGCTAACCTTGAGAGAGAGGAAAAAACAGGCACAACAAACAAACAAGCAAAAGCTGAGGGCTGGAAGGAAGAATCTGCTGGTCACTGAGCTCTTGCCTCCAATTCTTAGTGAGTCTTCACTAAGCACTTGTGCTTGAGTATTGAGACCCCACAGTACTGGAAAATAAACTTCACCCCTTCTATTTAGATACTGTGTTGTTTTGTTTTTTGTTTTGTTTTGTTTTGTTTTGTTTGAGGCAGAATCTCACTATGTATACCAGGGTAAACCTGAACTCCCCATATAGCCCAGGATAGCCTTAAAATCGTGGTGGTCTTCCTGCTTCAGCCTACCATCTGTGAGTGCTGGGATCACAGGGGGCATGTGCCACTGCACCCAGCAGCTTAGCTACTTTAAATAAGGTTTCTGTTACTTTCATCCAAAAGAATCAACCTTCTTCAGGCTGCTTTCCATGGAGTTGACTTACTGTTTTCTACCTCCCCGCCCTTTGCCATCCAAGCTGCTCACCACAGCAGGAACACAATGAAGGCAGTGTCTGCTGTGCACCAATTCAGTCCACGCTTATAGAGAGCCCGATAGTGCTGGGCACTAAAGAGACCACGTGACACCGCAGAAAAAGAAAATCACATGAGAGCACTGCTGTTCTTCGTGGACACTGGAGAGAGACAGCACAATATTCAGCCATTGGCTCAGTCACCCCCAGTATGATGTCCCCCAGTTCCCCATTCCAGAAAATTCTGGAATGCACACTTCCCACATTCCTAGAGCCATATTTCTTGGTCTCTGGAATCACACGTATTATTAAAAGAGAGAAGTTGAAGGTGATATTTTAATGCGTTCACCTGTTAGGCAAAATGGAGGAAGACCACCCCCTATTCTTATCTTACCACAGGGAATTCAAATTTTCAAACTCCAAAGAATGAATGATCTCCTCAACATCTCCTTTCAAAGAGCAAAGCACTCAAACCCCTACCAAGTCACTCGCTCGCTGCTTTGGCTATTTTTCGCTTGGAATTTGCACATTGATACAGCCTGCTACCTTCTCCTTCAAGGGTACACTTCATGGAGGAATGAAAATTCTGAGTGCATTTTTAAATATCTAAAATAAATTAGTTAATTATTTCCTCCGTGACTGATGCAAGGATTTTGCATTGCCGCCAGCCTGGGTTTCAGAGATAACATTGTGTCTGGAGTCCCAAGCCACACTGTGACCATAAGAAAATGTTTCCAGCTACTTTTCACCACATCTACAAAGTGCACATGTTTTTCCCTCCAAGCATGGGAGCCTTTGAAAGGGTCCCTTTCCACAGTGCTGTGAATTCTGTGGTACCAGTGCTATTTGACCACACCAAAATAAACAGTTAGTTGTGGTAAATGATTAGCAGGAGGATCTTGCAGGCCCCAAGGAAAAACTACAATAGAAGGTCAAAACCTGGTCTCTTGGCCATTACAAGGATCTCTCCCTGTAGACCAACTAAAGCACACATTCAGATATTGGCAGTCCTGGTGACTGCCAATTTCCAGAACCACAGGCCCAATTACCCAGCTCCACACAGCTACATTTTTGAGCTAAAATGATTTACAGCCAATGTTTTCATTGCACAGTATGTGTTCCTCTTTGTTAAACAAAAGTTCACAGGGAAGAGCAGAAACCAAGGAAGGAAAAAAGGGAAAGCATGCTTGCAAAGAGGCCTAATTCACAAAGCCAAATGCAAATTCAAGAAAAAAAAATAGCAGTCTTTGGATTTCTGCCTCTATCCTTTTGAACCCAGTGCCAAATGTGTATTTAGAGACACCGTGAAATATCACCAATTCAGAATTTATTTTTTGCCTTTTGGAAGAGCTGTTCTGCTATAGGGTTGTTGGAATTTAGTTATGAAAGGACAAAAAACTACCAGTCCATCTATTTTGCTTTATTAATGACCGAGGCACATTGAGTAGCAGAGTCTTTGCATTATTTAAAATTCACCCATTAACACTGTTCCTCCTACTGAAGGATGTAGACCTCTAAGTTTAACATGGATCTAGCTGGAGCCTCAAGTCTTTCCTCATCCTCTGCTCTGGTTTTATTCACCCTAACAGATTTGGCTTGTCTGGGAAAGAAAAACAGTATCTACATTACTGATATGATTTCCCAGAGTACAAAACTATTCTTACCTGACTTGCATCTTGCAAATGATTTTTTGGTTAGAGTTCTGCCTTTGTTAATTGATAGACCACACAGAATGAAACTAACTCCAATTTGTGTTTCTAACAGTGAGTTCTTAATGGAGAAGAGCCAGCTAAGCTCCAGCTTCTCTGGGAAGCAGGACACTCCAATGCCTGTTCCTGCATACTGCACTGGTGCAAATATTTATCTTCAGTTGTTTTCAATGGCATGGAAGAGGATTCTGCCCTCCAGGGATCACTTAGCAGTGTCTGGGCATACTGTTGGCTGTCAGGACGAGGATGAAGAGTGTGTCGGCACCCAGTGGGTCAAGGCCAGAGGCCCAGTTAGATATTCCATGATGCTTAGGACAGGTTCCCACAGCAAAAATTATAAAGACAAAATGTCAGTAGGGCAGAGGTCAAGCAACTCTGTTTTATACATTTACATGAATTAATTACCAGAGCCCTTTAAAACTTCAGCTAACTAAAAGCAGGTTTTGATAAGATTTTACATCCTCTGGACAAGGTACCCAGGGTGAGTAGGAACTAAGGAAAGGGCAGGGAATCCCTGAGGTGTAGAGAAGAAAACTGAAAGTATAGATAGTAGAACTGATCACAACCTTTCTTACATTTCAACTAGCCCTAAAAACCAAT
Organism: Ctenomys sociabilis; assembly: GCA_004027165.1. NCBI lineage: Eukaryota > Metazoa > Chordata > Mammalia > Rodentia > Ctenomyidae > Ctenomys > Ctenomys sociabilis. Next base: position 7,801 of record PVKA01045225.1, read on the forward strand.
TAAGTATTAGAACCTTAGTAATATACTAAGCCTTATCACCTTGTCTTTGTCCTAAGGATGACAGATAATCATCTTCCAATAGGTATTATGGTTCTCCATTGATATCTTCTTTACATAAATGAATAAATTTCTTTTATTTCTACTTCAACTTCATGGGGCTTCTTTTTAGACATTTATACACTAGAACTTATCTTTTGATATTCAAGACAGAAAATGGGCCATGTCTGTAACAACCTTTATGTATTTTATTATCAAGTCCATCTGAGTCACCAAAAAATTTGCATGTTTTTGTCCATGAAATAGCAGCCATGTGACAGAGGTATCAGCCAATTTAATCAAGAATTCACATGATATAACTAGTCCTGTCCTCTTCGGTTCTTCAAAAGTCTTGATACGAATCTCCATCTTTCAGAACAGTATTTCTCATCTTACTTCTCAGTAGTTTCCTATATGTTTCCAAAAAAAGTGAAATGGTAATTATACTAAATAGTAATTATACTAAAATGAGTAAGAGCACTGCCTCAGATCTTAGCACTGAACCAATTGCTTTATAAATATTATATTATGTACCTTCCATTAGTGTGTAATGTAGGACTTGTTATTTTCATTCCACATGAGATACACAGATTTCCCTGCTACATAAGAAAGAAATAGTAATTCAGTAGGTAATAGTGAACCTGGGGCTGGAGTTGAAGTCTGGCTGTGCTCACACCTAGTGCTCTTACTTATTCTGTTCTAGCACTGGGCCAAGTGGAGTTAATAAAAATTATTTATTTCAAAATTCCTCAGACCACTCAATTTTGTCTATTCTTGTTGCTATTGCAAAGTATCATAGACTGGGAAATTACAAACATTAGAAATTTACTTCTTACCACCACTCTAGTCTCTGATCATGGTACCAGCAGATTCAGCATCAGAGAAGGCCTGTTCTGCAGATGTCATTTTCTCAAGGCTTCTTTGCATAGAAGAAAAAAGGGAAAGAATTAGTGCCATGTACTCACATGGTCAAAGAACGGACCTGTAGTGGGATGAACAGCTCCCTGGACCTCTTTATAAGACCACCAAGCCCATACGTTAATCAATCTCCACCTCTTAATACCTAATCACCTTAGTGCTTAAGATCCAAATAAGAATCTAGAGTGGTGGTCAGATCTCAGAACCTTTCATAAGCCAGCTCTAACTCTCAATGCTAAAATTCATTTTCCAAGCTTGTCTGTATTCTTTTTGCATTGAAAGAACCTTCATACTGAGTGTTCCATAGGACTTGCTCAGAAACACAACATACTCTCTCCCTGAAATAAGAAAGAGATATGGAGAGCCCCTGACACCCACTCATTACTCACTGTGTGCCCCATGAACTGAAGAGAAGGCATGGGTCCTGGGAGCAGAGGCAAGAAAGGCTTCAGGTTTTTTGTGTGTCTCTTTTAGAATTTCAAGCAAGTACAATTTTCTCCCAGTAAGCCTCATACTGAAATCTTTACCAATGAACAGCTGGAAAGTATTAAAAGCTGTGTGAATACTTTCTTTCTTGCTAGAACAAAAAAACATTAAAATAAATTGCCAAAAGAGGTTCAGGGACTTACAAAGTGACCTGCCTCGTGAGCATTTTGGTCTGCTGCAAGATTTGTTCCTAAAGACCGAAATGAAGTGTTGCCGGTAAATGCATTTCCTTATTTCCATAATAACATCATTAGCTTGTTATGCTTTTTGAAAACTTTCTTGTGTGTTCTTTACTTTTATAGTCAATATTTAATTAGGGGCATAACTCCAGAAAGAATGAGAGAGTCTGAGAAACAAGGCAAAGCCAAGGAGCGAGCACACGTCCCCCAGGTCACATATACTGTAGGGAAACCAAGAGGATAAACAGTTAGCAAAATAAAACCAGATGTGAATTTGGTATGAATACACCATCCCTTCCAACATGAACAGCACATTCAAATTCACATTCTTTTTTTCTTGGAATCAGTTACATCACTGAATTCTTTCAAATAAATGAAAGCAGCCCTTGCCTGAAAGAATTACATGAAGCTCACACATGAATTTTGAAAAATTCATTTGCATTTGAATGATGCAAATTGTCATTGAGTATAATAAATCCACACTAAGGGGGAGAAATTGCATCAACAGCTTCACTTCCAGTCAGGTCTGCTGCTGCCTGGAATCCTGACATGCTAACTTTAATCTTTGTGTCCTTCAAAAATGTTTTTCAGTAACATAAGCGATGCTCCTGACTTTGTGACACCATCCTGGCTGGGAGGAAATTGTGTGACCAACACACTGGGTTGTTTCCACTTCAGGTAGTCTCAGGCTCCCTGTGAACAACAGGACTTGTGTGCTGGTCCTTCCTGGAGCCACAGACGTGGTCGTGGGGTGCCCCATTTAGAGTGAATCTCTCTGAGCCACTGTGCTCTCTCTCGCACAGTGACCCACCCTCAAGCTGCCTTCCTTCATTTCCTACTTTTACTTGGCCCAAATCACTCTGCACAGCCAGTTTCTTTTCCTATCTTTAGTAAGACTTTGCTATAAAAAAGAGACATTTACCCAGGAATGAAAGTCTCCAATATATACTCAGGTTCTGACTAGGATTTAAAACAGTAGCAAATTTGCATTATGAAAAATCTATCTTTACTGGAAAAATAGTGCTTATAATTTGACTGTTGGGACTATAAATAACTATAAATGTATTTTCTTATTCTGAAATACAGATACATTACAGTTGAAGTTGTCCAGTCAATCCCTAGAATGTTTAACTCATAAAATTTCTCTTTTTTCTACAAGATTATGACATTTATCATAATCTGATCAAATACAATTGTTCATAGAGAATGGAGGGGATACAAAGAGTTTTCCAAACATTGAACTTTATTTTATAACAAGCTAAAATGCAAGATAATCATACTCAGTGGTAATCTAGCCTGTAATAAATGTATAGAAGGGCTGGGGAGATAGGTCAGTGAAATAAATGCTTGCCTGGCAAGAACCAGTTCAATCCCTGGTACCACCAAAAAATAAATAAATGAATAAACAAACAAATGTATAGAATACATATTAATAAAACTGAAGGAAAAGAATTATAGGTTTTGGAATCCATTTTTCTTAATTTGTCCCCTCTTCAAGAGAGACCATTAGGAATGTGCAATTTTCTATGAAGAAAGTTGAGGATTAAAAGGGTTGTTACCTGGTTCTAAAACCCTGTGGCTGAATTCTGTGGCCAAGGACCAGTTCTCAGGTGACAAGTAGTTATAAGACCTATGCTCACATCACTGATAAATTCTGTGATACAGGCTAACTCATGTAATTTCTAAGGCTGATTATGACACAAGGAGATGAGGGACTAAATTGTTGCAATTTGGCAGGATAGGGAAGGGCAAATGCCATCTCTCCTCACCGTGTATGTGTATACTGTCACTATACTATGGCCTTTACTGTCCCCTTGAAACAGTCTAAATTTTTAAGGCATTTCCACAAAATTATGTTAAATTTCAAAGAATCTTATAAGTCGTCTGGCATGCCACTCTGCCTTTTCTGATTGGAAATTACTGCTTATCTGATGTATCTAGTGAAGCTACATTAATGAGGAAGCTATTTAAACCAAAGGTAGTTGCCGCTTGCCTGGGTTTCTACACTTGGAAAGTGCTTCCAACAACTTCCACAGTGGTCCTCAGCACCATCAGGAGCAATACAAGCTAAATCTGGTCCTTGTTACAAAATACTGGAAAGTATGCTATCCCACTCCTGAAAGGATCTGCTTCTCTTAGCAAAACATTCCTCACCCACTCAACCATGTGATGAGGGTAGAGAATCCAGTATCTTTCCCTCCTTTGCCACCTCTCCTCGCTTTCCCCCTCTCAAATATGTGTTATCTCACTTTCCTTCCTCACCTCTCTCCTCCAACCCCACACTCTCAAGTGCCATACAGATGAAAGACTGACAACTCCTAACCTCATCTGTAGATTCCTTTTCTGAATCCAATGCCTAACTGAAGCAACCATGCACATGCCTCAAATGCATCTCCTCTACATTCTTTATCCTAAATAACAGTAATTACCATCATCCAAGTGACATATTTCCCCCCAAGGGTTATATTTTGAAGTTATCGTAAGTTCTCTTTTACTCAGTACACCTGCCAATAAATACACTTCCTAAACATTCTTGAACTCTGTTGCTTCTTCCCTACATCCCTCCACCAGCTTCGATTCAGGACATCGTGTTTGTTCCAGGGACTGGTGTAACTCTCAGTGTAGGCTTTCCAGCTCTGGTCTCATCTGTCTCTTCCATTATGTATAGAATGATCTTCCCAGAGCACAGGTCTGTCCATGGCCCTCCCATTTTAATCATGTTCAAAGATACTGTAAAGAACTAATCACCCTTTTTATCAGGTAAAAGACATCCATATTAGTCCTGTTTTGTAGAGAAATTACACAAAGAATTTGTCTTCATTTTCATTAAAAGTTTGAGTTAAATAAAAGCAATAGTCATAAAGGAAGAACCACAGTGTCACAAACATTCCAACCAGCTCATCCGCTCTAAGTCATTAGCTGATTGTAAACATATGGAGAAAACTACAGCATAAGGTGAAGATTTATTTGAAAGTGCCATAAAATGCTTGCTTATTTAAGTAAGACATTCTACAGGCCCTCATGCCCGGGTAAAATCAAAGAATGTGTTCTGCAACTCTTTGAAGATTTAAGAAAGAAATTAATCTTCCATTTCCACCATCATTAATGCCTCCATAGTATTTTTATGGTTGTCTACCCACTTAGATGATTGGGGTTTCTGATACAATTACCTCATAAGGATAAATGCCCTGAAGAGAGAAGTATGTAAAAACTATGACTCAGTAACAGAAACACAAAACCTTTATAACACATTTTTATGAGGCCAGGCAGTTTCTATAGCAGATGAACTGCTTCTATAATGAACAGCATCACCCTGCAGGGGTAATGGATTTTGTTAGCTTTTGTTAACATTTATGGAACAAAACAATGGTTCAGCAATCTATTCATTAATTCCTAAACAAACGTCCTTTTTCTGGTTCTTGTGATTTTCAATAAATAAACAATAAGAGACACAGAATCAGATTTTTAAAAACAAGTTGTCCCAGAATTTGGATTTGTTGACTTGTCTGAATTTATTTAGAAAAAAAAAAGGAAAGAATTTGTACAATGAGAAGGAACTAATGGGATGGAGAAAAGGACAAAAGAAAGAAAGGGAAACAATACACTTATGTTTATATCCAGAATACTTTGGATAATTGCACTGCTGATTTCTGCTGGTCTTTTGAAAGGAGTAGCTAATGCTTAATTTTTTTTTCTTTTTATTCTTTTCTTTTCTTTTCTTTCTGTGGCTGGCTCGGCCCACCCTGGGGGCAGTGCTGGTGTGGGATGTGATGCCCAGGATCAAACCACGGTCCCTGCACTCTGCCTAAGCTTGCCTAAGCAGGTACCTCACACTGCTGAGCTATCGTACAGGCCCCTCTTTTTGTTTATTAATTTTTTCTTTTGAATTTCTTACTTTTCTGTTACTCTTTTATTTTTTTCTTTAAACCAATCTTGCATGTCTATATCTGGTAACCTAAACAACTAATTTGAAGATGACATCATGCAATACAGCAACCATTGTTGAATTCCTATTACATTTTTTCATGAAATGCTATATCATTTCTGATGCTGTTTTTTTATTGCCATTTTGTAACCTTTAAAAAATTAAAAAATATTTAAGCCATCATGCACTGGACACAGCACAAATCAACGTGCATATGAAATAAATTTTCAGGTATTCTCTGATTTTTTTTTCTTTAAAAAAATCCATAATATGTTCTTATTAGCAATAGGGTAAAATTAAAATAAAACTTTATTTTTGAAGATATTTAGCTGCGAAGTGTAATTATATCTTTGAAAATTCAATAAATGATTCACAACAAATCATTGCAATTATACCACAGACATAAGATCTGACCTCTGTCATCTCCCAGAACAGACACATTCTCCAGGATCTCCATTGCTCTCACAGGTTCACAAGTGTGAGTGTGTGTGCGTAGCAGTATGCTTTCTTCCATTTCTTTAAAAGCAAAGATATTTTGGTTTAGATTTGCCTTCTTCATTATACTTTTATGGTTGAAGTACTATTGAGACACCAGTGCAAATCTACAAAGCTACAGTTTCATATTGCCACCAGCCCTTGCATTAATTTATCTTTATCTGATGTAAGTTTAAAAAAATCTTTACAAACGGGTCAACTAGTAATACTGTGAGACTTGAAGTTTTGCACTTCTATGAAAAGTCAAACAGTATACACATTTGTGCTAGAAAGATTACACGTATCACTGTCTGCATTCACAAACAAAAAAATGAGGTTTGATTCTGTATTTTAAAAAGTAAAAAACATGTACACTCATTTGTAGTCTTACTTCTGCATAAAAGGGTTTTTTATACTCTTCTGGAACTTAGAGACCTTTACAATGTAACGGAAACCTTAAAAACAATAAAATGACTCAGAGAAGGCGTTCTTGGCTATGGCATATGAACATCAATCCTCCTACTGAATACAATAAATGAGAACAACATCTCTCTCTGGTGGATTTTTTAAAAAGTCAATGAAAAAGACAAGAGCTCTCTGAGGAGACAAATTAACAAAGGATTAACTACTAGAATGCTAATAAGATAGGAAAGGAAGTAATCAAAACAATTAGACCATTTCTCTAGACTAAGCCAAAGAGATAACAGTAAGTCAAGAATTTTATACTTGTTGCCTTTTAGAAAATCCACACACATTTTGTCACATTTTTAATGCATGTAGAACAGAAACATTTTCAAAACACCACTAATTTTGGATATTTTATTTAACTTTACTCTTTTAGCAGGACCTATAACTCATTGATTAAGGATTCATCTCTCTATTTTAGTTCTTGGTTTAAGAGCCTTAATACCACATATGTCAACCCAGGGCTATCTAGAGCATTAACTGAAAATGTCAAAAGTGTAATTCTTCATTACAGCAGAAATAGAATTATAAAAATTATATCCTTCAATTACAAATGACATTTACCACTTTAATCAAGGTTAGTCTTATATTTTGCTGGGGTCAGAGGTGAATGTGAATGATACTCTCTGCCAAATAACTCTGGCAAAGGTCCAACACTGAGGTTCTGTTTCCACTTTTAGAAAGTATTTCTATTTTCTTGGCGCTGAGTTATGGTAGTCACAGAAATAGGCATATTTTATTGAAGTTTTCTACGAACCAGATACTATGCTCAGCTCTTGGTAATTGACCGAAGAACGCTTAAAGGCAGGCATGAAGGAGAGATTTCATCATTTTGAACCCTGGATGGTGAGAAAATTACCTTGCTAAACTTTTCTAAGTCCTAGTTTTCTTAAAAGTAAAATGGATAAGATATATTCATTTTATAGGTTACTGTGAAAAACATGTGGAAGATGAGAACCAAAACAAGAATGAAGCGCTTTTGCCAAGAACACACAGAGACAAGGACATGAAAGAATCAAATTCAAATGTATTCTTCGTATTTCAGTTTTTCTAATTCCTGTCAATTTCCAGTATCACAAAGCAAGATTTTTGAAAGTGAATAGGGCGGCTCACGGATTAAAAAGTACTAAAAATAGGAAGATACAGGCACAGAGGATGTTTCTATTCCTGCAAACAGACCTATGCTTTTTTTTTCTTTCATTTTATTGAAGTACAAATGTCACTCAGACAGTTTCAAGACACCTTAACAATACAGATTTGATAAATTAATACATTGCAAACTGTTTTCATAACGTTTTGGTATTGTACAAGGTGCATACATGATATTATATTTACAGATATTATTTTAGCAGATATCTCTTATCAGTGAATTAAGAGTGTAGCTG
>PVKA01045226.1:0-15673 GCA_004027165.1 Ctenomys sociabilis
TGCACATATCCTGGAAGAAGAAAGCCATCTAAAACTCAGATCTGAGCTGGACTGTAAAATGACAGGAGTTGTTAACGAAACAGCAGGCAGCAACGATCATCACCTTTAAAAAACATTTAGGCAGTTTTCCTCTCCGTCATCTCCCTGTATGACTCCTGTCTCCCTCCCTCACAGACACACACGCACAATGCAGTTCCTCCATAGCTTTGCAAGTAACTGTTATCTCTTGACTGGCAGCGGGCAGAGTCCTTAAATACAGCCATTCTTACTTGAACACACCAGGCCACTTCCACCCCCACCCCTACCTCACCCCGATTCTATCCAGCTCTCTTCCCCTACGGACACACGCAAGACCGCCCACACCAAACCGCAAGCCTGGTTGGCTCATCAGCCAGAACAACAGCGCTGCCATTTGGAGATGACTTGGGCGCGCTGAGCCGCGGAAGCCCCCTATCCACCGCACGGCCCGTGGGGGGACCCCTTGCCCTCTCGCCCGGAGCAATGCGCTACCTTTAGACTGGCAGTCCGCGCAGAACTTGTTATCCTCCTCCAGCAGCAGGTTGGCCAGGACCGCCTGATACCGGTCCACATCCTTCACTGACTTGCCAGTCATAGCCAGGGTGCCAGCGGGGGAAGAGGGCGAGTCGTCCCCCTCACCCCCAGAGACCCCTGTCCCAGCCCGAGTGTGAGGACTACTGGGTCCCAGCCCAGAGCAGCTCCCTGGCGAGAGAGACCCCGCTCCTCCAACCTAATCCAGAGCCCCCACTCGGTCAGCGACGTCCGACCCCCGCTCCGCAGTCCCTCACGGAGATGCCCCCTGGCCGGCTCAAGGAAAGGCCCGGGGTCCGGCGGCGGCCCTTGGACCAGAGATCCTTGGCCTAGGAAAAGGGAGCCCTCGGCCTGCTGGGTGCCGAACACTGAGACAACCCCGGCCTGTCTTTTCTGCTGACCGCGAGTTCCGCACCCCAGTTTCCCAGGTAGTTGCTGCCCGCCCGGCCACAACCTCCACCGCCTACTTCCGGCAGCTCTTCCTCTCCTCCTCCACCCAGTCCAGCCTGCGCATGCGTCTCACTCCCACCCTCCCACTGAGCCGCCCTGGTCTCCTCCCGGGGCTCCTCTTCCCGAGAACCAATCCAAAGAGGGCTGGGGGTGGGGCTTTTGGAGGGCGGGAGGACACGCCCCTGCAGATCTTGGAAAAGAATGAATGGAACCTGGACGGAAAGGAGAGGAGGGGAGAGAGTGGGAGAAAGACAAGGAAAACAACTGACATTGTCTGCGTTCTTATTGTGGCAGGCTCTGTGTTAAGCGGGTTTACATAAATTGTTCCAGTATTATTCTCACTACATCTCCGAGCTAAGTAGCTATCATTCTGAGTAACCCGAAGATTGAGAATACCATAGTCTTCCAGGTAATTCTTTCCTTGAGCCACAAGTAGAAGAGTCCAAGTCCCTACCCCCAAGTTACGGGGACAACACACTTTCACTGATTTTCTTTCTTCTTTTTTTTTCAGGTGTTTTAGAAAGGATCTTGAAAGGATCTTTCTAGGTAGTTCCAGTTGACTTTGAACTCACTATGTAGCCAAGACTGATCTGGAACTCTAGTGGATCCTCATGCCTCAACCTCTGGCGCACAGCCCTGATTTTCATAAGACCTTGATCACTCCTGATTCCTCTTTTCATCCTCCCCAGCGCTGGGATTACAGACTTGCTTCCACTAACTTTCATTCATTCTTTCCTTTTGATTACATGTGACTACTGCACTCTTCAAACGTTAAGTGCCTAGTCCCTTAGTGTGTGTGTGTGTGTGTGTGTGTGTGTGTGTGTTGCTGAGGTTTGAGCTTTCACATTGACCTACATCTCTAGCCTTTTAACAAAAAATTGAGACAAGGTCTCCCTAAGTCGCTAAATTGTCTAGGTTAGGCTTACATTTGGGTTTCTTTTGCCTCAGCCTCCCAGAATGCTAGATTATAGAATATACCACCATATCAGGCTTCCTCTTTCTTTCTCTCTCTCTCTCTCTTTCTCTCTCTCTCTCTCTCTCTCTCTTTCTTTCTTTTTTGTATCTTGGGGAAGGGTCTACAGGGTGTTCAAGGCCTCACTACTAGATTAGACTCATAGTGATCCACCTGTTTACAGTCTCCCAAGAACTGGGATTACAGATACATGCCACCGTGCCCAGTCTCACTCTCTCAACGTGCCCCAGTGGCAAAGCCCGGGGATTGAACCCTCTCTTTCATTCTTTAGAACCTCAAATCACAATATAGTTTTGTGAAGCCAACTTTTATTGAAGGTTAGTTAGGAGAGTGGTGATTACAACATAACATAGACTAGGCAACTACTTAAAAATAATTATTATTGGGCAAGTTAGCTCAGCAGACTAAGTGGCTGCTTTGGCAAGTGCAGAGACCAGGGTTTGATCCCCAATCCCATATGTTGTACCAGCCCAGCCCCCAGGCTGGGGTGTGGTGGTGCATGCCTGTAATCCCAGTGCTGGGGAAGCTGAAAATAAGAGGACCACTATGAGTCCAAGCTGTGTAGTGAGACCCTGTACCAAATACATAAATGAAAAAAAAGATTATTAGACATCACCCAAATACTATAGATAATGTGAGGGCCTGTCATTTTCTATAGGCTTTCACCTGGTATCTTGTTCATGCTTTCATTCATTCACTAAGTCATTAGTTAGAAACGGCCAAGAATCAGGCACAGTATTGTGAGAGAGGGGGAAAACAACCTGATTTGTGATTTTTAAAGGACTATTCTAAAGATTAGGGGTGTAGTTCAGTGGTAAAGTACTTTCTGCATGTGTGAGGCCTTGGGTTTGATCTACAGCACCACAAAAAAGAAAACAATCCTTTTCTTATTGTGGGAATAATGGATTGGGAAGGCTGGCAAAATGAAAGACTGAATGTTATCACTGGTGCAATTTTCTCTTTCATTTTAACTTTCTCCTAAGGCCAAGGGTCCCTGTGAAACTTCCCCCTCATCAGGAGAAAATGAAAATTCTGTTTCTTTATTAATTAGAATGATTTAATACTATTATTTCCATTTAAGCCATGCCTAGCAGGCTTTACTTTCATATACACACAAGTTTAAATTGTTTTCCTCAAAATAGGTGTTACCTTAGCCAATTTTCAGTTGATGAAACAGAGGATCAAGTTAGTTATGATCATGCCTTAGTCTAGGATCTCATCTTCATCCTTTCACTCTGCAAATAGTTTCCTTGCTTCTCCTCTAACCAGCTTCTCTAAAATACATGCCTACAGTATTTATTATAAGACTCCTCTGACTCCCTTTCCCTCTGGCATGGCAACCATCAACATTTTGGATGTTACTTATATTATCAACCTAGATGCCTGAATAAGTGATAGGCAAGAGCCCTCTGTGAGCCCATAAACAATAAGCAGCATGGTCAAGAAATAAACCTTCTTAGTATCAAATCATGGGGTTTATATACTTCTGTTGTCCATTTAACCTAACCTAAAGTAACTAAATAGCAGCCCTTTTTATGTTTTTATTTTTGGTGCAGGGCTTTCCACATGTTAGTACACTGCTCAACTCCTAAAATATACCATTAGCTTTATTATCATTTTTGATGGCAGGGAAAAAAAGCCTGGTTGTAGCAGCCCACACTTACAGTTTCAGCACTCAGAAATTGAGATAGAATTGTAAGTTCAGGTGAGTCTGGACTACATTGCAAGATCTTGTCTTAAAAACAAAAAACAAAAACAAATGGTAGAGGAAATAAATATATTTCTCAATTCCTGAGGATATAGATCAGATAAACTTCTCTTTCAACACATAGTATTTTTTGAAGTCTTGCATTTTCCTTTGACAATTCTCATAAAAATGTTTACTCTATTCCATAATGTACTGTGTTATAATAAAATTGTAGAACATTAGTTTTCTATCTCTCCTAGCAGCTATGGGGCACAGTTTGGCTGCATTTAAGGAAAGAATTGTAAAATCATATCATATCATGCTTGACTCCCAGATGATTTCTCTTCTTCATTTATAAATCAGAGTATTTTTCAGCTGCAACTCACCTATATAAGAGGCCAAAAAAATCTGGTTTTAAGCTGTTATACTACTGTAACTATGGTAGTAAGTGTTTAGAATTTTACCCAAAAGGTGGCAGGGTGAATAATTTTAAACTATTGCTGGAGAAGATTTGGATTAGTATATATTCTACTTAATTGGTCAAATCTCTTGGGTCATACAATGAATTAAAGCTGTTTTGGAGCCTCTGGTCAATCCCTTTACCAATTCAGGGTGATAGTAACAAAATTGCTTTTTCATTAGAAAAGCTGGAGAATTATGCTCTGCCTTTTGCTGTGTTCTGTACTATTTGTCACATTAAATGAACTAAGCTTAATAGTTCATTACATCAACTCCCTACAACTCTCAAAGCTCTTTTAGTGTAGTGTCACAAGTATTAGTAAGTCCGCACTGCCTTGCAGAATACTGAATTTGCAGCCTTGAAAACAAGTCTGCTCTGGGATCCAGTTCTAGGGCCTCCACCACCTACCTCTCTCTCCTGTGCTTGTATATCTCCATCTACAGCCTGACTACCTTGATAGCACCTCCATTTGCCACTGCCAAGTATGCTTACCTTGACAAAGCCAGTATTTTTCCAAGGGCTCACAGCACCATCACTGCCCAGGATTCCAGGGAAACAGCAATTAGCAGACACTGCTCCCTTAAGCAGAAAGAATAGCCTTTCCTGTACTCTATAATACCTTGTTCATCTAGTTCCAAAATAACCCTACTTATATACAATGTCACAAAGTCTTAGTGTGGCCTTAAAGACTCAGATGTCAAGAACCTCTGTTGTGAGCTTCCAATTTCTTGCAAGGCATTATAGTACACAGAAAAAAACAGACAAGAGGCAAAATGGTGATGCAACAGGGATCTGGGATGGCCAGTTGTTCACCAGGAACAAAATGCCATGAGGCAACTAGAATCTCGTATTTATTGATCACATTCACATTGAGCAAAATGGTGAGGGGATTATTGGATGACTCTGAGGCAATGGTGGGGAGAGGTGGAAGGTTAATAAGATGCTTATTCTTTCCTCTAGGAGAAACTTTTTTTTTTTATTTTAGGGTAGGGTCTACAGGGTGTTCAGGGTCTCACTACTAGATCAGACTCATAGTGATCCACCTGTTTACATCCTCCTAAGAGCTAGGATTCCAGGTGTGTGCCACCCAGTCTTAATGACCAGTCTTAATTGTCATCTCAGTGTGCCCTGGGGGTGGGGCCATCACAGCAAGCCTGGGGATCGAATCCCGGCCCCTGCACCTGCTTGTAGGTGCTTTAATCTTCTGAGCTATTTGGCTGGCCCTGAGAAACTTTTTTTTGTTCCTACTTGGTTCTCAAGGAACTAGGAGCCTTTAGCTGATATAATCCTGCCAGGGAGTATGACAGCATCCACTGTGACCAAAGATACATGGAGTTCAGCTCCCACATCCCATTAGTGGCTTGCATGGAAGATACTAGACCTTAGACAAGCCCTAATCAGAATTTAATTATGAAAATTTTTCCAAAATATTATATAGAAGGGCCTTTGATACCAGGCTCAATATCTGGACCAGCGAGCGAGGGGGCTTGTTTTGTGCTGTGCCAACTCACCAACCCACCATTTACTCCAGAAAACTTGTGGTCCCTTCTTCTACCAGAATTCTCCCTCTTTCCCCTCTGCCTTGATTGCATAGTGAAACCTCATGACTGTCCACTGATTGAGAGGAGGATGTGCTGCCGTCTGGCTCAGCTCACCACTGAGGTGACCTCACTGTTCTCCACAGGTGCACAATGACAGATGGCATCCATAGGAAGCAGCGTTGGTCATAGGACAGGAAGTCCTATATTTTCAGTGTCTAGGACCTGGGAAAGTACTGGGGGACTGTAGAATAAGGACAGAAAATCACTCAACACAAAACATTAGAAAGAAAGGAAAGATGTGAACTTTTCAGAGAAGTAAAACAAACCACATGAAAGAGGGATCAGGCGTAAGAATAGCATAGAATTAGTGAGGCATGGTGACACATGCCTGTGATCCCAGCACTCAGGAGGCTGATGCAGGAAGATTGTTGCAAGTTCAAGACCAGCTTGGGCTACAAAGTGAGCTCAAGAACAACCTGAACTGCATTGAAAAACCCTGCCTCAAAAACAAACAAAAGAGAGAGAGAGAGAGAGAGAGAGAGAGAGAGAGAGAGAGAGAGAGAGAGAGAGAGAGAAGAACATAGCATAGAGTTATCTACAGCAACTCTGAAGCCAGAGACCATGGAATCAGGCCTCCAAACTTCTCAGGGGGAAAGTGGTTTTCAGCCCAGAATTCTACACTAAGCCACCGTGCTAAGAGGCAGTATGAAATAAGACACTTTTAGATACAGCCAATTTCTAAATTCTACCTCATGTCTCAGCTTCTGTCCTGTTGTCCTTCCCATTCTTGCTGTCTTTCCCCTCCATCCCAGCCCCTGAGAGGCTACTTGGATGGGTGGTTTAGGCTTGGTCCCTGCACACTAGTTCCTCATGTGTTTAACTTTCAGGGGTGGAAGAAGTGTCCCTAATCCTGTAATTCCAGATACTCATTTGATCAGGAAAACAAAAGTTTTCCCAGAGGCTTCTCTTATCAGAAGGCTAGAACAGGAAGATCACATATTGAAGGCCAATCTAGGCTACATAGTGACCCCCATCTTAAACAAAACAAAACAAAACTTCACCACTAATCTAATACAAAAAACCCTAATCTTGCCGTTACCAACCTCCATGGTTTCACAGACATGGTTCCCAGCATTTCCTGTTGACAGTTTTCAGATACCAAGTAAGAGACAGAAGCAGAGAAAAGAGAGAAGTTCGGTTGTTTATTTTCTCTGCTTTCTTCCGGCTGGCAGAACCACTTCCTCTAGTGACAGCTGGAATGTCTAGGGGGGGCGGCCTTTGCTACAGGCACAGTTCTCATCACAGACCAGAAATATTCTCTCCTTTTGCTCCCTTAGACTTTTGGGGGTAACAGCTTTTTGCCGTTACTGGTCTCTGGACACATCATGGTTTTCTGTAACCTTTGAATTGCCCTTCATTGCCTTTTTGCACAGTTGTGTGCTTCCTACTAGTACCCAACCAATGCACCTGCCAACCATACTTTGTCAAAATTCTTAGAATAGGCCTAGTGCAGTAACTCAGACCTGTGATCCCAGCACTCAGCCAGATGAGGCAGGAGGACTTCTGTGAGTTCAGGGCTAGCCAAACTACACAGAAAGATCCTGTCTCAAATCTAAATACATAGGGCTGGGAAGATGGCTCAGTAGAATAAGCACTTCCCTGGCAAGCGCAAGGGTCTGAGTTCAATCCCCAGTTCTACCAAAAGAAAAAACCAAAAAATTAAATAAATAAACAAAAAAGACAGTAAATCAATAAAAGAAAAAGTAATCCAAGTAGAAAATTAAACTCTCCCAATGGAGCAAATATTGCCTCCAAAGAAAACAGAAGTTTTAAGCAGAGGAGAGAAAATATAATGAATGAATATAAGGTTCAGCAGTCAATAATATTTTATCAAATTATCATAAAATTAGCCTGGCATGGTGACACATACCTGTAATCCCAGCACTCAGAAGGCTGAGGCAAGAGGATTTCTGTGGGCCAGGTTGGGCTAAATGTTGAGTTGGAGGCCAACCTAAAATGCATGACAAGACCCTATCTCAAAAAAAAATCATAAAATTGACATTAACAAAATATTGTTACTAAGTTATATCAGATACATGGGGTTGGGTGGGCTGAAATATATTCAGTTGTAGGACTGTTGTCTGATGCACATAGGCCCTAGGTTTAGTCCTCATCACTACAAAATAAATGAACAAGAAAGATGTAGTGGCTAGAGATAGTAGAGCATATGTTTACATGCAGGAAGCTCTGGGTTTAATCCCCTGCACCACAAACTAAAAAAATGTAAGAGAGGAAGTAAGGGGAGCAATATAAAAAAAATATAAATCCTTGTTGTCCAGAGTGGAAAGTATATAAATAAAGCTAGAGAGGTGATGCCAGTGTAAGTGTATCTTTTAGACGAATTCCTAAATTACAGAAGAAACTGATTTGGCTATGATAACCATAGCACTCAAGAGGGTAAGGCAGGAAGACCACAAGTTTGAGGCCAGACTGGGCTACACAGTGAGGTCCTATCTCAAAATAATAGTGATAATAATAATAAGCTAATATAAAAACTCCAGTCTTCTTATCATCAATACCGATGGTCTCTCAGACATGGCTCCAAGTACTTTGTGTAGATACAATGTTCAGAGACCAGGCGGACATCTCTCTGGACTCTCTTTTCTTCCATCCTTAGCAACATCCAGGTCTTGGAAAGTTCACAATTTAACCCGGATAGTCAGAGCTGAGACGTGAAATGGCTTATTTTCTCACAGAACAAGAAATCTAGAAACAGGGTGACTGTTTATTTGGATTCAGCTACCCACCATGGCCAGCTGCCCAGGCTCTGTCATTCTTCTCTTCATCTTCTTATCCCATAGGTCTTCAGGATGTGGTCCCCAGACAAGCAGCATCAGCACTGCCTGGAAAATTGTTAGAAATGCAAATTCTCAGAGCCAGGAACTTAGCTCAGTGGTGCAGCACCTGCCTGGAGAATGTGAGGTGCTGAGTTCAATTTTCAGTATCCCCAAAAAAATGAAGAAATGCAAATTCTTACAACTACTACAGATCTGTGAATCAGAAATCAAGGGTATAGTCCAGCAGTATGTGTTTTAAGAAGACTTCTGGGTGATGCTGATGCACCCCAGATCAATAAAACATTTCTTGGTGCTAATCACCTCATGATCACAAGACAATTACTTCACATCATTTTTCATGGGAGGAAAAAGAAGAAGGCAATGTCCCTAGCCTGGATGCTCATCTTATCAGGAAAACATGTTTTCCCACAGGGTCCCAGCAGATATTTCCTTAAGACTCCATGGCTTGCTGGACATGATTGTGTAATCTTGCACTCTGGGAGACTGAGGGAGGAGGAGTATCCACAAGTTTGAGTCTACCCTTGACAGTTCCATGAGACCTTATCTCATGTCTACTAATGCAAGTACTTAGGCTAGCTGGTGACAAGAAAATCAATGAGACATAGGAATCTTTTCTTTGTTACTATTGTTGTACTCTGTAGTATGGTCTTGATTATTTTGCATTATGCTGAAAGAATCTCTTGGGCTGGTCAGATAGCTCAGCAGATTACAGCACCTGCTTAGGCAGACACAGCAACTGGGGTTCAATCCCTGAGTGCCATGCTGGCCTCACTCCTTCGGGTTTGCTGAGATGGAGATTGAGACTAGGTATGGTGGTGCGTGCCTGCAATCCCAGTGCTGGGGAGGCTGAAAACCAGAGGATCACTACAAGTCTGATCTATGTAGAGAGACCCTGTAGACCCTATATTAAATAATTTTTTTTTTAAAATCTCTTTTCTTTGAAACTGAGTCAGGGAGGAAACAGGAGGGAAAAGGTGACTAACTGACCCACTAGCTTGAAGGTAACTTGATTTGTATTTTGACACAGAGATCTCAACGTGGACATTTGATATTGTGGTTGCTTTGATACCACTGATGGAATAGCCCATCAAAACCCTGCTTTGGAGCTTTGGAGACTGAGGGTATCACTCAGTGGTCCAGTGCTTGCCTAGCGTACATGAGGCCCACAGTTTGATCCCCAGAACTGGAGGGGAAAGTTCTGTTTTGGCACACACACACTACACACAAAGAAATGGCTAGTGATTGGCATGCACGAAAGTGCAGAAGTGAGAAAGGAGAACTGCAGATTGTTAAAGGGTCTGTGTGACATGCAGTAGAAGAACTAGAGTGAGCAAAGTTCAGCATATAAAGCATCTTGTTGCTGTGCTGAGGTAGCTCACTTACTTTTCTTTTTATTGAATGGTATTATTGACTTGTCCTGGAATTGCATTCTTAGAAAAAAAATTTAAATTTTGAGACAGTATTTTATTAGTCACTAAATTGCTCAGAGTGACCTCAAATTTTTAATCCTTTTGATTCACCTTCCCAGAGAGCTGGTAGTAGAGAATGCATGGCCACACCAAATCCATTTATTTTTCTTAACCCAAAGAGAAATTAATCACATCAAACAGCTGCACATGACAGTGGCAATTTAGCAACTCAGCAAGACCCTATCTCCAAACAAATAAATAAATAAAATTGAAAGGGTAGGAGATGTAGTTCAGTACAAAGGCCCTGGGATCAGTCTCCAGTAACACACACAAGTAGCAAAAAAGCATTCACATACACATACACACACACACACACACACACACACACACACACACACACCAACAGAACAGTAAGTCTGTATTAGTACAAGATGGAGATTCTTCACATGGTGGGGCATGGTGGTACACACTTGTAATTCTGGCACCAGGAGGCTGAGGCAGAAGGATTGTTGCAAGTTCAAGACCAGCCTGAGCTACAAAGTAAGCTCAAGGCTAGCCTGAACTGCATAGCAAGACTCTGTCTAAAAAGACAATCAATAAATCAATACGAGATTCTTCATATGCCTAAACCTGATCAGTAAGGTTATTATGGTTCTTTATGATTAAGTCCTGAGTTTAAGAAGCCCTTTAGGTGCCACACATCTGCAATCTCCACCCAAGAACACTCTACAAGTGTGAAAGCACCCACTCTGGCTAAGATGGGTACTTCCCTTGTTCAGTGGCCGGAGACTGCCTGTTCTGGTATGCTTACACAGCTGGTTCTTGCACCGGAAGTGGCTCAGATTTGCAAATCACCACCCAAATTAAGTTCTGCTCCAGCAGCACTGTCTTCTTCTTGGTTTGGTCTCTCACCAGGAAGCAGATGTGTCACTGTCAGTGTCAGCCCACTTTGGGGCCTCTCAGTCCTCGCTGCTCCTTGGCTCTCCTCTGGTCCTGCTCTGGACTGTCCTGGGACCACAGGTGCATACAACCCAAGAAAGCCTGTGCTGTTCCCTAGTGAAGCAAATTGGTTCACTGGACACCCACAAGTCTACCCATAGGTATGGCTGATCATTGGGTACCCTGCTGACTCTGCTGAAGCCCACGACCCAAAAACCAGTGGCCTGCTTTTATGAGGTTCTGGGCCTGCTCTCTGGCACTAACACTTCCCCTCTGTGGGTTCATTGCAGGACCCACTTAGCTCCCCCACCAGCTCAACCATTGCCAATGCAGCTCTTGACTTGGAGACCTGACTAAGCTCAAACTTGAGATCATCCTGCCTCAGCCTCACAGAGTACTGGATTTACCAGTGGGTACCACCATTAGAACCTTGAGCTAAAATCAGGATATGGTCCCTCCTCCCCGGTGCAGAGTTCACCCACCCCTCCCCTTACACCAGACACTCTAGAAAGGTGGAAAATGGTCCAACCCCATGCCATTTCCAATCAACTGCCAAAGAGGAAACACCGTGATGGGCAAGGTGGTCCTCTAAGTGAATTTAGAAAGCAGGGGAAACTTGAAGTGCAGAGAAAATAATACTGAACTGATACCATTTCCTTGCTGTGTGACTTCAGGAAAGATACTTAAACCCTATGTGCCTTGCATTCATCTGTAACATGGAGATAAATGCTTTTATAAATGCTTATAAAAATTATAAAACAAGTATATGAGAACCATCTGGGGATATGGTCA
Organism: Ctenomys sociabilis; assembly: GCA_004027165.1. NCBI lineage: Eukaryota > Metazoa > Chordata > Mammalia > Rodentia > Ctenomyidae > Ctenomys > Ctenomys sociabilis. Next base: position 11,659 of record PVKA01045226.1, read on the forward strand.
TATTTAACAACCTGCATCTTTTTTTGTGGTGCTTGGAATTAAGTTCAGGACCTTGTATTTGCTAGGCAACTGCTCTACCACTGAGCCACACTTCTACCCTGTATCATCATTATTAACTATAAACAGTAGGTCTGTTTTTTATCCCAACTTTATTGGTGAAGTTATAAATTTTTATTCATTAAAATAATAAAACAACAAGCTGAGTAGCATAGCACATGTCTGTTATTTCAGTGCTCAAGAGGTGAAGGTCACAAATATGTGGCCAGCCTGGGCTACACAGCAAGTTCAAGGCCAATTTGGACTGCATGGGGAGATCCTGCCTCAGAAAATTAGAGAGAGAGAGAGAGAGAGAGAGAGAGAGAGAGAGAGAGAGAGAGAGAGAGAGAATTAACCCATTAATCCTAAGGGCCAGGAGTATATGAGCGTAGGTCAGTGGTAATGTACTTGCCTGGCATGCATGAGGCCCTGGTTCACACACGCACACACGCACACACACACACACACACACACACACACACACACACACACACGAGTGCATGCAAATGCACACGGACACTTTTATCGTAAAACTATGATTATGTTTGAAACATTATTTATAATTCTGAGAAACTGGAAACACAAAACACATTAGAAAAAAATGTGACCATCTAGAAGATACTGTCACTTGCTGTTCATGACCATTCACTCTAAATCACCATCTAGATGTATTCAAATGTGCAAAGGACTTTTCTAGTAGGATCAGAGGGAAGAGGAATACAGTGAGATGGTAGACAACTCCAGGGCCTTTTCATCCCCCTTCTTCCCCATGGAAGGCTCACTGGGGAGCCTTGAACTGATGGTACCATCTGCCTAGAAACCTCCTTCATCCATGCTGTGGTGTGTATGTGTGCGTGAGAGAGAGAGAGAGAGAGAGAGAGAGAGAGAGAGAGAGAGAGAGAGAGAGAGTGTGTGTGTGTGATGTTTCTACCCTAAGCCTGAGGAAGTCTGGGCAAGTGAATTTTTAAAAATAATTTGGATTTTTGAGACAGGGTCTTACTATGTAGCCCAGGGTGGCTTTGAACTCACTTCAATCTTCCTGCCAAATACTGTGATTACAGCCATAGGCCACCACACCCAGCAAAAATTCTAGTTTTTAAACTTCCATTTTCTTAACATAAAAGGCATAGAGGAAAATTATACATATATACAAATTTTAATCCATAAACCATATTAAATATAATTATGGAAAAGCTCAAAAAAGTTTGAAAATGAAAGGAAATGGGCTATCTTCTAGAGCTTCAAGAAAAAAAGCACAGCCCTACATATCCTGATTTTAGCTCAAGATTATAATAGTGGCGCACACTGGTAAGTCCAGTACTCTGTGAGGCTGAGGCAGGAGGATCTCAAGTTTGAGCTTAGTCTGAGCAACTCAATAATTTAACAAGACCCTGTTTCAAGATTTAAAAATCTGAAGGAAGCAGCAAAATGGTAGAGTACTAAGTAGTAGAGAAAGAGCCTCTCTGAATGTTGCTGTCCAGAAACTGGATTATAGACATGCAGAAGACAAAAGGAAGGGGGTTAGTCCCCTGGGCCTAGGAATTATCTAAAGCTAGAATTGCCCACATGAAGAGGGAAAGGAGAAACTTCAATGAAAAGGAAGGAGGGAGCTGGCAGCACCTCTTCCCCAACATAGGATTCATTGCTCAAAAAGAGCAATTCAAAGCTCTGGATCTACGTGACTGCTGGAGACCCCAGAGATCTCCACAGAGAGACACAGTAGTGGAGGGGAGTAGTAGATGTGAAGGACGACACTAGCTGGTGGTGAGTGCTGAGGGTCCAGTCGACCTGTGCAAGAGACAGCAATTGCCAGGAGCCATCCTGGAGAAGGGTTGGCTGAGCTCAGAACATGGAGAGGCAGCTGGCTCCATCCAGTAGTTCTTATTGAGGCTCAAACCTAAGGAAGGTGCACTGACAAATGCAGGCTGAATGAATCTGGTCCTAACCAGAAAGCATAGGCTACTCAAGATTATCCACTACCCCACCAAAAATCCACTGCTGGCTTGCTCAGATAAATAAACACAGGCTGGGATTCTGTCTCCACACACTGTCTACCAGTGATAGCAAAGAAACTTTTTTTCTCTCTTATATGTTGTTGTTGTGGTGGTAGTTTTGCATTTTTTTTCTTCATTGTTTGATCTTGCTTTCATATAAATGTGGATGTGCTTTCTAACCTCTGTGGTTGTTGTTCTGCTCCATTTTTCTTTTTATGTCTTCACTTTCTCTTTCCCGCCAGTCTTCTGTACCAGTTTCCCAAAGTTATTGTGATCTCCATCTGTCTTCTAGCCTTACTTCTAATCTCTTCCTCTTCTTGTACTTCCCTATTTTTTTCCTAAGCCCTTTTAAATTTTAACCTCAGGGCTGGTGAGATAGCTCAGTGGTCTAAAGCACCTGCTTAGGCAAGCTTAGGCAGGTGCAGGGGACCTTGGTTTGATTCCTAGCACCATATACCAAGCCAGGCCTGCCCTCAGGGTGGGCTGAACCAGCCTAAATAAATAAATAAATAAATGTTAACCTCTGAGGGTAAAAGTAATATATTAAGGACCTATATACTACATACATTTTTCTGGTCTGGTTTAGATATTGTTATTTACCATAAATCTAGTTCACATGATTAAAGGTGGCAAATTAATGGTTACCTCAGTTTGTCATTTTCTATAATTTGATTGCTGATGGTACTGCTTCGGCCAAAAGTGATATAATTATTTTACACTGCTATGCTTCCTGGTATTCTAAGATTGAGGTTGACTAAGGGAAGGAACCAGAGGATGGGCAAGACAGGCAGCAACTTCTCATCCCTAACAACTGAAGAGATTAGGATCTTGAAACAGACTCAAAACCCAAAGACACTTGGAAAATACCTCAGAAAACTAGTTATTTCCTAAGGGTTCTAAATACTGGCAATAAAGCCACCTGCCATTGGAATTTACAATCATCACTCCAGGAATTAAACTAAAAGAAGAGAACACTTAAACAAGATGCAAATCCAGACATCCAGTTCACCAAAAGCAAACACAGGGGACAATGCGGTGGGACAACCTGAAGTCTATTCACTTGGCTTCTCTGAAGTGGCAACAACAAAGAGGCACACTCAACAAACTGAATGAGGCTCTAGAGAAAAAATCATAAATAACTTGTTAGATAACTACGGAGATGGTGTTCACAATGAAATTCATGCTTAGTGACTCTAGAGCAGATACAGCCTCCTCAAAAAGAGCTAAAGAAAACTATGGAAGCCATAAATGTTGTGCATAAGAAAGAAATGGAATTCATAAGGCAGATTTAAGAAGATATCCCAGAGAATAAAACTTCCTTAAAAGTATCTGCAGCAGATTAAGCCTATGTGAGGACAGGATCTCAGATATAGAAGACATGCTTATGGTTAGCAAGTATGAAAAGAACTATTTCTTAAAAATAGCAATGGAATCTGGATACATTCTATCATAAAGATATATGTGTACCTATGTTTATAGCAGTGCAATGTGTGATAGTAAAATCTTGGAAACAACCAAGATGTCTATCACATAAGAAGGTTGAAAAAGATGTGGTATTTCTATATAATGGAGTATTACTCAGCTAGTAAGAATGATAAGTTTGAAGCATTTATACTGAAGTGGATGCCACTTGAACATGTACTCATAAGTGAAATAAACCAGACACACATGTGTAAATATCATATAGTCTCCCTAGTATAACAAGCGAAAAGCAGAAATACAAAAGGTAACATACAACAAGTAAAATCAATTGAGTCAGATAAGGCAAAGTGAATGGCATATGCTACAGGATACTAATCAGCTTTTCTTCTGGATGGTTAACAACCTAAGATCACAAGTCAGAGTTGGAGAAATAGAAGAGCCACAAGGCCAGCCAACATTTTGGCCCTAGCCTTTCAAGGTCAGCGAAGACTTAGGACATAGGAGAACCTGTACTGCAACATCATGAAACTCAGGTGAGCTCCAAATTTTCTGAACAAGGAGAT
>PVKA01045227.1:0-15667 GCA_004027165.1 Ctenomys sociabilis
AAGTACAGCAGGGAGAGGGTGGAGGGAGCAGCGCCACGCTGGCTGGTGACCTGTGGTGGTGCTGGTGGCAGGGCCCACACCAGCTATACAAACTGCTGCTGCTGCTGCTGCTGCTTGGTGGCAGCCTTGTTGGCAAGGTCCTTGGCTTTCTCTGTAGCTGCCAGTGCTGTCTCCTTTGCCTTCTCCTTGGCTTCCTTGGCTGTCTCCACCAGTGTTTTGGAAGGGGCCTCGCCTGCAGTAAAGGGCAGGAGGCTTCAGATGATACCTAAAAGACCCATCTGATCACTGCCCCTACCAGGCAGTCACTTCATATGGGCCCCTTTGGGAAGGTGGCATGTGTAATCCACTACCCCTTTCACATAAGGAATCCCAGGCTCAGAGGGACTGGCCCTGATTCTATGCTGAATGAGATAAGCTTACCTTGTAGCTTGGCCAAAATGAATTCAAAACCCTTCATAGTCTTGGTCACATTACTTTTGAACCGGGCGAGGCCAAATTCCTGGCAAAAGATTGAGGAGGGGAAGGATTGGGAGCTGTCTAGTGACCCCTAATCCAGCCTTAATGCCAAAAACTCTGAGCCCTACAGCTGTAGCTACACTACAACATGCTCACCTGGACAGCTCTGGAGACGCCAAATAAGCTAGAGGAGACCCAGGCTTCCCGACGGATTTCAGTCCAGCCACTGTTGTCCGAGTTCACACAGTAAACACATCGTTCCTCCACCACCTGTGCAGGGAGCCAGGCCAAGCACAATGCAGGGGTGTCTTCTACTCTGCCAACTTACACACAGAATTGATCCTGTCTCTTTGCTATGTTGCTCAGGCTGGTTCCGGATTCCTTACCTCAGCCTCCATAGTAGCAGGCATGCATGCAGCCCTGCATCTAGCTGGTCCTGTGCCTTCTTTTCCAAGTGGAAATAATGAAAACCTATTCCTTCCTATCATATCTGCAAGTAGCACTTAAAGGCAGAAGAAAAAGCATTCTGTCCTCTATAAAGTCTTCTGACCTTTAAAATCAGAAGGACACAGGCTATTGGGATGAGCAGAGGGCTGACAGACCCTAGGCCTTGTTTTTGGCTGCTGGGTCCACATGTAGTGTTTTTACTGTGCCTTCCGTCCACTGCAGCTCTGGAGCTTTCTGATGGTGTCAGGAAAAAGATGTCTGGTAACCATCACAGCTCTTATCAGAGGACAAAGTAGATGGTTACTTCCTAAATGCTTCTACTTCTCCCAATGGATCACCATTCAAGAGTTAGTATCTTAGCCCAGTAATCTCAGATGATGTGGTATAGGACCAGACAGAAGAACATATTCCCTATGTGAATCTTGTTTTTCTTTTCTTTTTTTTGTCTTTTTGAGACAGGGTCTCACTATGCAGTTCAAGCTGGCCTTAAACTCACTTTGTAGCTTAGGCTGGTCTCGAACTCACAACAATCCTGCCTCAGCCTCTCAAGTGCTGGGATTACAGACCTTGCCACCACGCCCAGCTGAATCTTGTTTTTATCTTTGCACATTGAGTAATACCCACCTCTCAAAGTTAGGAGGAAAAACTGAAAGAGAATTCCTTGAAAGCCTTAAGAGTACTCCCATGCAAAAAGGTGTTCTATTAATGACATTTATTTAGTCTTTTTGAGACAGAGTCTCGCTATGCAGCTCAGGCTGGTGTTGAGCTCACTTTGTAGTTCAGGCTGGTCTCAAACTCACAACAATCCTCCTGCCTCAGCCTTCCAAGTGCTGGGATTACAAGTGTGTGTCACCATGTCTGGCATATTAATAACATTTAAACTATAGGTATAGCCAAGGGTATGCCACCACATCTGTAGTCCCAGCACTCAAAGAGGATCACAAGTTCAAGGTCAGCCTGGGCTACATAGCAAGACTCAAAAAACCAGTTATTGAAGATTTTCTTTGTTTTTTGGGGTGAGGTGAGTAGAGGGAACTGAATCTAGTGCACTCTGCTAGGAAAAAAAAAAAAGGCAGAGTCTTGCTAAATTAAATTGTACAGGCTGAACTCAAAATTTCTGCCTCAGCTTTCCAAAATCTGTGATCACAGGTATATACAACAGAGCCTCACTTCAAGGGTTTGTCCCCCCCGCGAGCACTGATGTAGTTTTTGCTTGGGATGAGCTGGTACATGTACTGACACATTAATTCTCCTTTCCATCCCCTTCTCTCTCCCTTTGCTCCATTTTTTTGGTCCTCTTCCTTTTTTTTTTTTTTTTTTTTTGAGAACTGGGGATTAAACTCAGGCCCTTGCGCGTGCCAGGGAAGTGCTTATTCCACTATTCCACTGAGCCATCTCTCTAACCCCTGGAGCAACAACTCTTATCCCCTCCAGGCCATACACACTAAACTGCTAAACTGCCCAGGCAGAGCTTGAATTTGCAATAGACTCCCAAAATGATGGGATCACAAGCATGCACCACCAGCTTCAAGCTTTTCAAAATGAAAAGGGAACAAATGCAAGTAGAACCCTTTGCCCTAAATTCCTTTTGGTGAAACAGAAGAATGTGGGATTCAAAGGAAAAAGGGCAAGGGACCTAAAACTTCAACTCCTGGGGCATGTCTAAAGCACTTCATGGCTCTATGGATTCCCATCTGAAAACCAATACCTCCCTCTCAGCATTACTCTTGTGTTCCTAACCTATATGTGTGCTACACACTAGGAGTACTTTGTGCTTAGTATCTGCGACAACTCTGTAAAATGGGTAACCATTCTCCACTGTATGAGTGAAGGGACAGGTCCAGAGATGCTGACTAGCTCCAACACAGATAATCTCAGGTTGCACCCTGCAGCCCCAGTCCTCAGTAATTCAGAACCATCTCAGGCCAAAGAACTCTAGCTGCATAACTGAAAACCAATCTACTTTTTTGGGGGGGAGGCAAGGTCTTACCATCAGCCGGGCATGGTTGATGTTCCAGGTGAAGGTAGTCATGGTCTGATTCTGTGGGTCCACTATAGAGTCCTCCAGGATGTACACCGAGTGAGCAACATTGGCAGGAAACAATCGCTCTGCCCAGCGAGGCATCCTATTGGTCTTGGTCAGGAGTCTCCGGGACAGGAGCTTCTGGTCAGGGGTCACTTCCCGGTGTACTATGTCTTCCGTCAAGACATGTTTGCTGCAGGTGTCAGAGTTAAGGGGACTCTCAGAAGCCTGCTCCTGACAGACTGCCTAGTAAGAGTTTTCAATGTGGAGTCTCCAGGACATGTCTTCCTGCAATCTTTCTGCGTGACCCGTGCCATATGATTCAGAATTAAGTAGTCTGAACCTATCCCAGGGCAAATTCCAATTCCTGACTCCTCCCTGATATAAACTCTTGAGTCTTCCAGCTGGAGCAGATCTCACGATTTATTACACCACTGGAGAGCGTCACCGGCAAACAAGTATGCAAAAACCCGGATTTCCAACCCCAAGATCCCTCTCAACTCACGTGCCCCCGCCTCTTGTGTCTGGCACCTGTGACTCGGGCCTCAAGTAAATCATCAACAACTCCTGGAAACACCGACTCCCCCAACAAGGTCTTCGTATTCTTCGCAACGGTTCCCGACATCCCCAAGGTCGGACAAGAAATCGTGTCCTTTCTTGTTTCATTACTCAGGGGCGAACTACACTTTAATCTTCAGATAGCGAGGTGGAGAGTTTGCTCTCTCCAGAGTCACTTACCTGTAGGGATTCGGGTATCGCTGCCAGAAGGCAGTGAACACTTGGTCCCAAGAACTTCGGAGCACGCTCTGGCCCAGGAAATACTTTACCATCGTCACGGCCTAGGTGAGCTCAGTGACAGTACAGCATCGGGGGAAAGAACCCGGAAGGCACGCGGAGACCGGGCCAGGCCGGGCTCGGCGCACGCCCGCCAGGTTCGCACTTCAGTCACTGACTCGCCGCGCCCAAGTCACTGCTGCCGCCATGAGGGGATAGTACCGCCGCGCGCCACTTCCGGCGCGGCCGTACCGTGTGCAATGCTTCCGGCGCCTCATGTCACGTGACAGGGAGCCCCGCCCCTTCGCCTTCTCGCCCCCGCTTGCGAGAGTCGCGGTGCTGCGGATTGGAACAGGCTTGCTGGGGACCCCAGGTTCGGTTGGGAATCTAGAGGCCGAAGCAAAGCCTAAGCCCGGCGGGCGAGCAGGCGAACGGGAGGGTGAGTGACTAACGAAGAGTTCACGGCGGCGCGCGGCGCCGCGGAGGATATTACCGGCGCGCTCCAGGCCGCCCTACCTCTTGGGTTCTTGGAAGGATAATCGGCGCTCAGAGCCAAAGACCTAGGGCAGACTGGTGCTGTCCTGGTGCTAGGGGTCGGGGCCTGAGGCTTGGGCGCGGCCTGGGCCGAGCGGACCCTGACGCGCGTGAAGCGGCCCAGGGAGCATGAGTGGGCAGCGCGTGGACGTCAAGGTGGTAATGCTGGGTAAGGAGAACGTGGGCAAGACAAGCCTGGTGGAACGATACGTGCACGACCGCTTCCTGGTGGGGCCCTACCAAAATGTGAGTTATATCCCCCCCGGGGGCTACTAGTGGAAGAGGGCCAGTCTGCACCTACTGCCGCCCCTAATTTCTTATCTCTCGATGCAGACCATTGGGGCTGCTTTCGTGGCTAAAGTGATGTCCGTCGGAGACAGGACAGTGACTTTAGGTATTTGGGTAAGTCCCCTGAATGTCTGGTCTTGAGGAAACCCACTTCTACCTGTTAGGTTTAGTTCCTATTACTGACTGGTGGTTTCATAGAGGCCATTTCTCATCTGGATAATGGGAGTCTGAAGAACATAGTCTTAATTTGCAGTCTTGAGAACTAGCTCAGTAACTTAGGCAAAAGCTAACCCTCTTCCTGCCTTTCAGGACACTGCAGGCTCTGAGCGCTATGAAGCCATGAGCAGAATCTACTATAGGGGTGCCAAGGCTGCCATCGTCTGCTATGGTAAGGTGTTTTGGTGTATTCAAGTGAGAGGTTGGTGCTAGTCTGCCTCAGAAAATAGCTCCTGATCCTTGGTTGTGTATCTTCCATGTCGGATACCAAGACCTTACAGACAGTAGTAGCTTTGAAAGAGCAAAGTTCTGGGTAAAGGAGCTGCAAAGCCTAGAAGAGGTAGGTGGTCAGATCTTGATAAATTTTGTGTGTGTGTGTGGGGGGGTGCTCTGTGGTTTTATAAAGGTGATCCTGGCCTTGTTCTTTGCTCCAGGGCTGTCAAATCTACCTGTGTGGCACAAAGAGTGACCTGTTGGAGGAAGACCGGCGGCGCAGACGTGTAGACTTCCATGATGTTCAGGATTATGCCGACAGTACCTACTCAACTCAGGGCAAGGGGTGGGGGTTAGGGGAACTGCTGGGTGGGTTTCAAGAAATAGGGGTTCCCTTGGCAAGGTGTGCTAGTTTTTGTGAACCTGTGGAGTCCAAGGCATTCCTTGAACTGCCAACCTTCCTCTTTGTTGACCTGATTCTCAATTATGAAGGCTTAGTCATTTTTCTTTGCAGACATCAAAGCTCGGCTCTTTGAAACATCTAGCAAGACGGGTCAGAGTGTGGGTGAGTATTGTCCTGAGGCCTCACAGTAGTAACAGGTAGAGGCACCCGAGAAAGCAGAACTCATTGGGCTGGGTCACTAGATCCCAGGGCTGCTGATATCAGACCCTCATTGATCATCCATTTCCTGTCAGATGAGCTTTTCCAGAAAGTGGCAGATGATTATGTCAGTGTGGCTGCATTCCAGGTGATGACAGGTGTGTAATTCCTCATCCTTTATAGACTTGTAAGTTCTTCTGCCTCTAAACCCTCTTCATTTGGAGTTAACTGATTCCAGCACAGTGGTGCTGAGCTACCACCTCTTTTCTTTGACAGAAGACAAGGGCGTGGACCTGGGCCAGAAGGCAAACCCCTACTTCTACAGCTGTTGTCATCACTGAGGCACCACTCATCTGACCTTGGGAAATTAAAGGAATTCCCTAGAAGGGTTGGATCCAACTCTTGTCTGGGATTGGGTGTTCAAATGTTTGAGCTATCCCAGGTCCTCAGAGGTGCCACTGCCTGTGCTGGCCCATGGAATGGAGGCAGCATTGGGTTGACTCTGGTCTGGGCATTAGGAGGGTGAAGGGCTGATTTCAATCTCAGGCTTCTGTCCTGGACAGCACTTTGTCTACAGGTTCTTTAAGTGGCTTCTGATCTGTAAATAAAATCAATGCACTATGAATTACTCAGCCCTTTCCCTGCTGTGTGGACTGGGTACCAAGACACCAAGTTCTGGGCCACTGTGGCTTGGCCTCTTCTATTTAAGAATCTTTCCATTCCTTATTTTCCTTTAGAAATCAGATTAACTTTTCCTCAGGTTTACCATCAAGATATTGAAGAAACAATGGGCTTTATTTTTTGGTTCTGGGGTTGGAAGCCAGGGCCTTGTACATGCCAGACAAATGTTCTTATCACTGAGCTATATCTCCCAGTCTTTTTCTTTTGTGGGGTAGAGAAAGTGTGAGGATAGGGATAGGGTTGTGCAAAGCTTGCAATTCCTTCTGGGTAGAGAGGAAAGCAATAGAATACCTAAATTGTACTTGGAAATAAAAAAGGACCAGGCATTCCTGTTATTAAGACAATTGGTCTGGCTAGCTGTTTGTCATGGGCCCATGCATCAGGCCCATGATCAGATCTGAGCCTCCTAGTGACATTTGAAATGTGATTTAGTGGAAGGGAAAACAGCAAAATGCGAAGGTTTTATGGATCTATATGCATATTCATTTCAGCTACTAATACAGAAAAGTGACTTAACTCTTGAGTTACTTAGCTTTAAATGACTTATACCCAATTGTCAAGATCCTAAGTGAGCCAAGCATGGTGTCACATGCATGTGTTCTGGGGAGGCGGAGGGAAAGAGGCTCAGTGGGGATGTAACTCTAGCCAGAACACTTACTAGCATTTCCATCTCCAGCACTAAAAAAAGCCCCACCCAAGAATTACTTCAGTACTAAATGCCTTTACCATGCTCTTTGCTTGAAGACTTTTTGCTGAAAGACTAGTGTTCAGGACCGAATCAGATGCATTCCCAAGGTTCCCCCAAAATATTAGGCTTTGAAGGTCCTCATATTTCTAAAGGTTCAGATGTTACTGTAAACAGGGTAGTGCTTCCTGTTCATCCAAAAGGAAATGCAGCCTTCTATGGTCTATGGCCCTCACCTTCCATTCTGTCCTTTGCCCCAGCTTTCCTGTCTGAAGTAAACAGTGTCATACTCAACACTCAAGAGCTTTGGTTCCACTTCTCTTTTCAAACCAATTCCTCAAAATATTCTTCCTTCTTGACAGAAGCTTCCTGTAGAGGAGACTGAAACTGACACTAGCCACTCCAAACTGGAGTTTAAGATGTTAGGCAGCTGTAGCACCTGGGAGGAAACCAATGCTATTCCCACAAAGTGCTTGGCTGAAGGCCTCAATTCTACTATGTCCCCCAAAGGGAGCTCTTCCTGGGGTGGTTCTGTGATTCTCAGTCCAGTCTGTCTTGTTAGGCTACACCTTCCCATGGACAATATTAAAAAAAAAACCAAAAAAAAAAAAAAAAAACCACAGGGCAAGGGCCATAAGAGTAAAGTTAAACTTTACTTTACAGTATTATTTTTTATATATACAAAGAATTACAGTACATGTTTATGGGGACTCCTAGCACAGGGTTCCCCTCTTTTTCACTAGGAGTTTCACTTCCAGCTGAAAGTTTGAGGGGACAGGGCAGAGTAGGGGAGGCAACAGTGATGGGCCTTGGCTGGATCCCATGCCCCTCCCCTCTTAAAAATATAAAAACAGATCTCATGTCAGCCCGTTTCTTTGCCAAGACCTACAAAGCTGCTTTTCCACAAGCTCCCATGTGTTGCACTTACCACCTTCCACACACCTACATACATACACAGGCAGCACCACCTCAAGCTGGGAGACTACCTGCTCCACCTACCCTGGAGCATAATGTACCACGACTGTTTATTTGTGCTCTACTCCCTGTTTGCTTGTTCAGAGCTTTACTGAACCCCATGTTGCTGTTCCAGGGCTCCTAATAGCGTGACATTATAGTCATGAGAAGGCAACTCTAGGGAAAGGACCACAGAAGAATTTATTATGTACTGTTCTGTTTATGCTGGCAAGAAACATTCTGAGTCTGTAGATTGCTAAGTAAACTCTTCATTTCCTTAAGTATTACCCTTAATCTTCATAGGCAACAGAGATGCTTTCATGAGAGTAGAAGAGGTAGAGAGGCAGAAGGTATTGGAGACCCGCAGCTCTCTACCAGCCAGTTTCTGGTGGTGTGGATAGAGGCTATGCACAAAGTGACCCTCAGGCCTAAAAATCAGTGACCACCTTTAACCTAGCTACAGGATTTCTTCCACCTCTGGATTGCATGGGACCACTCCAGGGTTGAGTACAGGCTTCACTGAGGTGCTACTTTCTTGTATGAAATTTCCTTCCAGATAGGAACCCAATTTTCTCAAGTAACCAGTCCCTCAACCCATGGCAGTGCGTATTTATATAATGAAATTAGCACCATCGTGTGTATACACAAAGCAATTATTTCAATTTATCTTACAGCAACTCCTGGCCCTGCTGTACTGGCCTAGGATGTTCAGCTGAGAGCTAAATGGCCACAGGCAAACAGAGCTCCCAGAGCAGTTACCTAGCTCTAAATGATTGGAATGTCTTTAACACATGACAAGTCAAATGTTACTCAGCAGGAAAAAGGATTGAGGTAATGCCTTTCCTGCCATGGTCTTGGAGGTTAGGCCACTGGGCCCCTCTGACCTGGTGACAAACCCTAAGAGGTTGACAATGTCCCAAGCCTTAGGAGAAAACCTTTGTATAGGAGCTATTAGTAAAACCCATCAAATTTAATGCTCTTGATTGTTTTGCATGTGGACCAGCACTCCTTCCTGCCTGATAGTTCTTTACAAGGCAACATCAAAATACAATTTGGGGCTCCAGTTTCATAAGCATATGGTGCCACAGGATTGCTCGTACACCTCATACCTTGACTGTTGTAGTGTAGGGTGGACAGTTTCAAGAATAATTCTTTGAATCAATGCCAAAAAGATGAATTTGGCTCAGAAGAGGATCAACAGTGATTTAAGTAATCCCAAACGTAACTAGAAAAAAGCAGGCATCTAAAATCATGGATGCTTTTGTGGCAATGACAGCTGTTTTCTATTAGAATGAGTGAGTTCCTGCAGGAGAAACATGAGACTTTGAATACAAATTGCAAATTTCCATAATTTTTCTTAATTGCCAGGATTCAGAGGTATTAATTTTTTAGCTACCTATGGAGCATTTCCATATTTGGCTTGCCCCTCAAAAAGGCTTCCTGGGAAACTGGCTCATAGGCAGACTCTTTTGAGAACTTAATTTCCAAGTATTGAGCCAAATACCAGACAATAAAATACTACCCTGCACAACTACCAGAAGTTTCTAAAGTAAAGATTAACTGCCAGTCCACATACTCCTTTGAAGAAAAGGTCTCATTGTAGACTTCAGAAGTCTGAAAAGGCTGCTGGGTTATCCTCCCCACATTAATACATGAATCATTTCCCAGCAGCTGTGCTGACTCTTCTAACTGGATCACTATCCATGTTATTACACTGGGCCCAATAGCTCGACTTTCTAATTTCCATTCAACACCCTGAGTCATTGGTTCTGGAAAGAAGCCTGGTTGTCGTCACTGCATTGAAAGAACTGTCGCCCAAAACCAAATACATAGCTCAGATGTTTTCCTAGGCAGGTCTGGAACAAAGCCTCCAGAGAATGGTAAAGAATGGAAAAAACAAAATCAAAACCAAAAAAGTGGCCAATTGCAGCCCTCTGTCCTTCACTCCCTCCTGACCAATGAGACATTTCTAGATGGCTGTCAAAATCAATCACCTACCATAGCCTATTACAGAACAAGCTAGTTGAGAATTAAAACTTTACATAGCCTGCATGCCCACCCCCCAAAAAAATTCACAGTTTTATTTCATGAGACAAAGCTAGTAAGATAACTGAACACACAACATAGTGAAGGAAGATTTTTGACAGTGCAGTGTGGATTTTTTTATCACAACTACAGATGACAGGAGAGCAAAGGGCACATAGGACTGGCACCAAGCAACCTACTCACAACCTAAGAGGTTAGGGAAGGGGCCTACTAGCTGCAGTTATATACTTATTCCACACATGATAAATACTTAATATAGTGAATAATGTTCTGGGTAATTTCTTTAAAAATATCTTTTTCATGGTTTAAAATTCTTTTAAAAGAAAATAAGATGCTTTATATATTTCTCTTCCTTTTAAACAAACAGCTTTTCCTCTGATGATGCGGAAGAGAGAATAAAAAGGGTGAAATGGAAGAACTAGGCAGGTAGAAATCACAGAACAGATTCTGAGGTCTCAGTGAAGTGCAGGGATAGCCTTTAAACTCAGGACAGCCCTGCCTAACCTTGACCCTCTGCCTAAGTTCAAGTATCTCAGCCCTACAGATTAGACTTTGGGAAGTAAAAGCCTTTTCTGTCTCAATCTTTATATAAAGCGCAAATGCTTCTATAACTACTGTTCCTTCCCGTTGGAAGTGATGTAATCTTGGTAGGAATTTATGAGAAAGTTGGGACAAGATACAGAATCTGTTGAGAATGTAAAAGCAGTAACTGACACAATGGTCAGAAGACATTAGGGCCAGGTCACCTACTGGCTAAAGCTGCTAGCTAAATTGGCAAAGCAGAGAGATTTGTTTGGATTAAAGACTAAGGAGGGGAGGGGGGGGTGAATGGGAAGGAACTACCAAACAGCACTACCTGTTGGCAGGTTGAGCTGGGTGATTGGTAGAGCAGGGTAGCACCAATAGATTTCCCAGCCCTTGTTTTCCCCAGCTCAGCGCAGCAGTAACAGATAATCAGCAGTTAATGAGGAATCATCTCTTAGACTGGAAATTGCTCCAAACATTTTCTCTCTCCAGTCTTAGGGAAAGGTTCTGGCTTTTGAGCTAAGTCAGCAGGCAAGTGCTCCATAAGAAGCACAGCAATTCTCAGGGAGGTGGTAAAGAGGACTCCCTCAGTTCAAAATTAAAGACAAAGGACTAGGGCAGAAATAATTTTCCATTAGGGTCCAGCATTGTTCTGAAAATTAGTGTGTCTGGCTCACAGCTGGCCAGATTCCCTATGTCCATTGCCTGAGACTGAAATCTGAAAGCACCTGAGTGTTTTTAAAAAATGGGTGGGGAATGATAGTGATGGATTCATATAAAAATTCATAGAAAAGAAAAGTAAGCTTGCCAATTCTCTTCACTGCTAGAAAGCTAGCTACATTCTCTTAGAACCCAGCTCCTCCTAAACTAGCTGCTTCTCCAGGACATAGACTGGGCATAATGTACATGAAAGTAGCAGCTGCCACAGCCAAAACCTATCCTTGGCCTTGATGCTTCCATCTACAAGAGTTTTGAAGATGCATGTGTACATATACATGCATGCACTCACACAACCAGGAGACACTAGTTTGACATAGCTAATTCTGATGTCACACGGAACATGTCAAAATCAGCCTGGAAATCCAAGGCCCCCTAATATTTTCTGTTGTTTCCAGGTCAAAGGTTCTTAAAAACAGCTTTGGGAGCCTAGGCAGCAAGTTTGACTCATAGGAATCAGGTTTCTTTTATGTATCTGTGTTTCCGTCAGTGAGCATGCTAAGCCTAGCACACATGGATGCTCCCTCCCAACAGTTCATAAAGAGTGCCTTCAATGAGGGTCTGCTAGGCTGGAGAAATAGCTTTAAGGGCCCCTATGCTTTCCAGCTTGACCAGCGGAATTGAATTCCATGCTTAATTCCAGAGTGGACTTTTATTTTAAGTTGACTGTGTGTAAAAATTGGGGAAAAGAGATGCAAGTCTGTCTGTCTGCATGGCTGGGGCCAGTTGAATTTCCACACATGGTTCACAAAACCAGAAACCCCCACTGGCTAATATCACAAGAGTTCTGAGTACTGTAATACAAGGAAAGAATAACAGTGGAAGAGTGTTGGGATAGGTCTGTTTTTCAAAGAGGGCAAAGAAAGAAACATAGATTCCCCTCCCCTATGATACCCTGGGTACAGCTTGTCTTGGACGCGTGACGTTTACAGGTATTATTTCTGTTGTGACTCTGCACACTTATGATTGGAAGGAGCCTGGTTAAGAGTTGGAAGTGTATTTTGCTCTGCTTTGGGATCTTGCCCTCTTCCAATAGACCAACAAGTCTGTGCCAATGTCTGTGTACTTCCAGCAGACCAGCAAGACTGTGCCAGTGCCTGTCCAGCCACTATGGGCCAGAGCCCTGTCCCTGGAGAAGGTTTTCCAAGGGACCAATGACTCTGCTCTGTGGTTGGCAACTTCTTATCTTCAGTGGGGAGGGAGGATGGAGCCTTTCCAGGAGATCTAAAGGACGGGCCACTTTTGGCAGTAAGTCCAGGTAGATGCTGGCCTCCGGCCATCTGCTTCACCTGCTTCACCATGCCTGGAGGTTGGCTGGGAGGTACTGGGGTCTCAGTTCCTGCAGGAGCTCTTCCTGAAGCCTGAGTAGCTGACTCATATAAAAAAGCCTTGGCAGAAGGCTGAGAAAGAAGTCTGGCCTGGGTGAGTGATTTAACAGCTTGCCAGGTGTGCTCTGAATGGGGTGCGGTTTTCCCAGGTGACTGAAAAAGGGGATCTGACATGCTGCCTTTCTCCAGAGCTCGTGGCATATGCCCCAGACCTTTGCCAACAGGCCATGAACTTGACTCCAACACTGGTATCTTCTCATCAGCTTGTGGTGTGACATCATGAGAAGGGGCCTGTTCTTTCTGGCGAGGAGTTAAGTCTATGAGATCCATCACCAAAGCAGCTCTGTTTTTTGACTGAGTGTTCTGGTCCACAGGCCTCAGTGCTTTTTCTTTAGCTACCAGGGTCTGTACTACAGCTGACAGTACTTTCTCAGGAGGTGGAAGTCTTTGAGCCAAAGAGGTGTGGGATTTGTCTGTAGGCCTCTCAGATGTCTGAGGTTTGGGACTGTTAGTGATTAGCAGTCTGTCTGATGGTGGAAGTCTCAGGCCAGAGGGGGCTGGGGATTTCTCCAGTGACTGGGGCCTTGGGCTGGCAGCACCTATAGATTTATCCAGCCTTGGATCAGCCATCCCCAGAGGTCTTTCCAGTGGCTGGGACCTCACTGAGGGTGAAGAACTTGGGCTGGTCACTGGAGAGTATTTGTCAGATAGCTGTGGTCTTGGTCCTTCCATTGCAGGTGGCCTTTCCAGTGGCCTCTGGTTTGGTAACAAGGTTTGCAATTTGGTCCCTGATCCAGTCAGGTCTCTGACCCTATCTAAAAGCTGGGAGCTGGAGTTACTTCTCTCCAGAGATCTTTCTGTTAGCAGTGGCCTCTGACAAGTCCCTGCCAGAGCTTTTTTAGAGAGTGGCAATGACTGGTTGGCATCACCAGGTGACTTATCTGACATCTTGGGCCCCTGAACGGTTCCTGACGATTGTTCTGCCAGGTGAGTACTGGGGCTTGGAGGCAGTGGCACTGAGGGAGGCACATACTCACGGATCTCCCCAGGTTCTAGAGGGTTGGGCCCACAGGGATCATGCTCAGTACATGAGAGACGCCCATCAAGTTTAGAAATGAAGAGCATCCCTTCCCGATGTTGCTTGCAGAAAGAGCTGGGACACATCTCACAGAAGGAGGCTGCTTCCTTCCCACAGATGTCACACTGGTGCCAAGGACACTCCCACTTGCCTGAAAAATATAAAAAATGAATAAAAACTTAGGAAAAAGATGTACGTGAGATGAACCATGGCTCTAAAACAGGTTCAGTTTAGTGGCTGTGAAGCCTTTTTCAAACTGCTACCTTCTTCAGAGACTTTATGCCACTTACCTTCTATTATTCCTTCCCCAGAATTTCAGCTTCCTCCCTCTTCTGTACAAAACAATGCATAGAATAACAGCAAAGTATCAAGGTTGAGCAATTATTGACTAAATAAAAGCATAAGTAAATTGGTAACTTTAAAGTACTTTTAGGAAGAAAAACAAAAGCCCAACTAAACCAATCCCTATATTCCTTTAGGATGAAACTTTTGAATAGTACTTTCATATTTTTGCAAATTCCACTGCACTGGACACTTTTCAAATATGTATCCCAAAAAGAAACACTAGCTATTTATACCCCTGCTTACATGATTTTAACAGAAATAGGAAAAAGATACACAGTTGGGGCAAAAAAAAAAAGGAAACATCTTTGTTCAATTTTAAGTCTTGAAGCACAAAACTTTCTATACTGTTCAAATATAATCAGTGGAAAAGACTCAAAATGTGAGCTTGTACCTACCTCTACCCCCTTTCATAAGAAATAGGAGTTTTGACTACAGACATTATTCCTACCCCAAATAAATTATGTTTGGCCTCACTGTTGGGATACAGGCACAATCAATTATATCATCCCATGTTCATGACTGCCTTGACTAATTTGTTCTCAGATATCTAAGTCCCAAATTTATATCCTGGCATTGACATTTCAATATTATATAGCCAAGAGTTTCTATTATTTCATAAACCTGACAAATAAAGGAGAAAGTCAATTCAGGAAGACATTTGGGGCAGGGAGCAACTGAAAATCAAACTCAGGACCATGTGTTTACCAGGCAGGTACTTGTTCTGCTCAACTATATCCCTGGCCCAACTTCCTTTTATTTATTTATTTATTTATTTATTTATTTATTTATTTATTTATTTATTTATTTTTGTCTTTTTGAGACAGGGTCTCACTATGCAGTTCAGGCTGGCCTTAAGCTCACTTTGTAGCTCAGGCTGGTCTTGAACTCACAACAATCCTCCTGCCTCAGCCTCCCGAGTGCTGGGATTACAGGCATATGCCACCATGCCCGGCTCCAACTTCCTTTTAGACATAATAAAGGAAAGCTAATTCAGGAAGATCTCTCACTTGCAATCCAAAGTTCTACTTCTGTAATTCTTCAACATAGATGACTAGTTATCATCACCTTATCCTGGAATGACTCATCTCTTTTATTGTTAAAAAGTTAGCATTTCCAAATCCTTCTAATCTTCAAACTCCAAATTATGAACAGTTATCAACTTATGCAGTCACAATATCCTGCCTAAGCAGCTCTCTCACATTTTAACAGTTCTTCAAATCAAAAAAGTTTACATCATAAAACAAGAGAAAAGTTTGGGAGACAGTGACAAGAGTGGTGTTACCCCATCTTTCACTGACTAGAACCACCCAAAGGCTTTGCTATCTCTTTTTTTTGGTGGCACCAGGAATCAAACTTAGGACTTTGCACTTGCCAGGCAAGCACTGTGTTGCTGAGGCTCCATTATCTCAATTTTCATTCTTCTCAAAAAGCATGATTTTAGTGACACAGGAGTCAGAAAACCTGGTTTTCTTTATTCTTTTTTTAAAAAATGTATTTGGTATAGGATCTCATTATGCAGCTCGGACTCGTAGTGATCATCCTGGCTTCAGCCTGCCCAGTGCTGGGATTACAGACATGTGCCACCATGCCTGGACTGTGTGACTAGCTTAGCACGCCAGGTCTGGAGGGTGTGTGTATGTGTGTGTCATGCAGTACCAGGGTTAGAACTTAGAACCTTGGTCCCTGCACACACCAGGACTGGAGGGTGTGTGTGTGTGTTAGAACCCTGGTCCCTGCAAATGCCAGGTCTAGAGGG
>PVKA01045228.1:0-15666 GCA_004027165.1 Ctenomys sociabilis
CAAAACAAAATAAATTACAGTAGGTGCTAAGGTTGTAATTGCTCCAGCCTTCTACACCAAAGGTCAGAGGACAGTGCTATGTAAAATAACAAAGATAGTGATGTACTTTATATGTATATAAAATAAAAGAAGAAACTGCTGGTGCTACAGCGGTCAGCACACTTCCTGGTCATAAAGCAGAGCTGACAGGACCCGGAGCCACAGTGTCCTAGGGTCTCCTTCTTTGTGGCTTCTGGTCCTGCACCTCTGCTCCAGCCTTTCCCCACTCTCCTCTCTACTCACCACCCACTGCTGCATCCATATTTGTTCTGCTTCAGGCAACCTCTGCAAAGACATTCAAGGGTCTTCCTCAGAAAAAAATCCCAGGCTTAGCTCTCTCCAAATTCCCGCATTAACTGAAACATATATATTTTTTTCCTGACAGACAAATGTTATAGTTTAAAATGGCTTTTTTGGTGGCAATTAACATAGCATAAAATGTATCCAGTGAATTTTAGAATATTTTTGTCACCTCAGAAAGAAACCTAAGTCCATTGTCCATTACTCTCGGTTCTCTGTAGGTGAACATTAACCTATATCTTATCTGTAGATTCACCTACTCCAGAAATGTAATACAAGTTTAATAATACACATGAGTAGTCATGCTTTAGATTATTCACATTAGAATGACTGTTGATATTGTTGGCTTCATGTGTACTGTATTTTTAGCTATTGTTTCTTTTTTTTTGTGCCTTTCTTTTATTTACCATCTTCTCTCTTTTTCTAACTAACTCTACTGCTTAGTGCAATGTTTTCAAGAACTACCCATGATGTTGCATATGCCTGTAGTTTGCTTTGTGGATGAATAACTTTATTGTAGTAATATGTCACATTTTCTTTATTCAATTGTCAGTTGATACATGTTATCACTGCTTTCCGTTCTTAATTATTATGATAGTGTTACCTTGGACATCTGCACATAAATTGTTGTGTAGACACAAGTCTTCATCTCCCTTGAAGATGTTCCTGGTAGTGTATCACTGGGCCAGTTTGAGAAGCATGTATATTCCGTTGTTGGATAAAGAATTCTGAGGGTTCATTAAACCCCGTTGATGAATGGCCCTATTAAGTGTAAGTATATTTATACTGAAAGTCTTCCCTGTGTTTGATTTGTGATGCTCCATCTTTCAATTGCTGCTTTAGATTATTCACATTAGAATGACTGTTGATACTGCTGACTTTGTGTGTACTGTGTTTTTAACTATTGCCTCTTTTCTGTGCTTGCCTCTTTCTTTTATTACCACCTTTTCTCTTTTTCTGACTACTCCAATTGAGTTGAATTTTCTTTCCTTTCTTAGCATATTATTTATACTTGCTTTTCAGAGTTTGCAATGTTTGTTTGTTAGGAACAGGGACTCAAACTCGGGACCTCAGGCTTGCTGGTCAGGTGGATGTCCCTGAGCTATAGTCTAGGCTGCAATATATATTTACGTCTAATCTGAAGACATTGATTCTCAAATGACATCAAGCTGTCCCATATGCAATGTGAGAGTATTCCTAATTCCTCCCTGGAATCCAGCAGTAACACAGTTATCATTCATTTCACTTGAGCATATGCTAGTCGTGCAAGGCATTGCTGGTATTGTCCTGCTGAACAAACTATAATCAATTAAATTAGATAATAAGAAAAATAAATAATTTTACCTTTCATTCCTTCTCTGACCTACTTGCTTCCTTTATTTGATTTAAAATAATTTATTTTTAATTATTTTCTTTTTCTTTTTCTTTTTTTGCATATCCAGGTATTAAACTCAGGCCCTTGTGCTTGCCTGTTATTTTTAATTTTTAAAGAGGATAAAAGTAGTAAAAACAAATTAGAAGCCATACAGAATTTCACTCAACAGAATGACAGGAATTAAACAATGGTGGTTACATGGTTGCTTTCCTAATGTCGATGTCAGTTATGGCCCAGGTCATTTTCTTCTCTCCAATGAAGCTCTCTCGACATCTCTCCCTAAGCCAGTCTTTTAGCTGCATGTTCCTTCATCACTGGTTTGCCTCCTTTACATCTGAAGGACGATGTTGCTAGGTACAGAAGGTTCATTTAGCATAATCCACATGAGTGCTTTAAATTGTAGATAGGATCAAGCCCCATGTATGCTGTGTTTCTTTTCTAGATATACATACCCATAATGAGGCCTATAAAGGAGGTACAGTGAGACATTAAGAATAACTGTACTACAGTAGGATAAATCCATATTAAATAAAACGATCACTTAGATAGGAGCCCTGTGACACCCCAGTGGTCACATGGAATGTGCACCTTGCTCTGTACCTGTGAGGCTGGCAGCACATGCAGTGTGGATAAACTGAAGAGAGGCATGCATTGCATCCTGGATGCAGACAGAAAGGTGGCTCAAGGTTTCCCCAGGCTTCACAGGACAATGACGTAAAGCCTGTGCATTGTTTGTTTGTGAAATGTTTTGTTTAATATCAGCGGACAGCAGCCCCATGTAGGTCACTGACTGCAGGAACAGGGACAATGGCTGATGTAGACCATTATGTAATCTATTTGCTGTGCTCTCTGGAGGCGGCCAATGCCCTGCATGCATTCTCACCCATTGTGTCAAATGCAGATTTGGTTCTGAAAGCATCCTGAATGTATAAAAGAATCTACAGAACCTTTCCCAAAGGCCCAAACTTGTGCCCTCTGTAGTTAAGGTAGGGGAAGGCAGCAGGATACCCATGTTCAGAGATAAAGGCAGGCAGAGGACAGGAGCTACATCAGCACTGAGTGGCCAGAGGAACAGAGGAAGGGTGTCAGCCATTAATCTAGAGAAATTGCTGACCCATTGATGCCATGAAGAAAGTGAGGGAAAATAGCCAGAAGCAAGGCAGCTCATTTTCTCTCCAACTTAGGTGAATCAATCCTGTGTGGGTCGTGGCTGTTCCATAGGCGCTGGATGGTGGACACCCTGGGTCTCATAGCTGCACATACCTAAGGCACCCCTTCTTCCCTACTCCTAGCTTGCCAGCCAGCCTGCAACCAGGAACAGGAGAGCCCTCTAGGAATTAACTGATGACCTGACAGGCTTTCAGAGTCTTCAATAGCTGCCCGCAGAGCCAAGTTGCTTTTGCTGCCTGCTGCTCTGCATTTAAATGGGCCTTTCTACACAAAAAGCAATGATTTCATGACAACTGAGCCTTCAGTGGTGATGAATCTGGATTTTACACCATGCAGTGGATGCCAAGAGAGATACATTGATTTCCCTAGGTCTCCCTAAAACTACACTGTAAGCCAAGGGATACAGGGACTTGCAAATTCATCTCAGTTCCTAGGTTACATAACTTTGTTCAAAAGTAATGGAATTGGAACCATTGCCTCTTTAAACTTGGAGCCTTCTTATTACATTTTAGTGCAGCCCTGGTGAGCTCTTGCCTGTTATGATACGAGGGTTGGAGTGGAGATGTGAGTGAGACTGGACTTTTCCAAGGATAGGGAACAACGCTAGCAACGCAAAAGCTGTCCTTGCATGGGCAGAGTGGGCCCCTCTCCAGTTCCTGTCGTGTGCATGCACCTGTGTGGACCCAGGAGGCAGCAAGGCAGGCAGGGGATCCCTAAGTAATGCAGAGGGCAGGGAGGGTGGCTTGAAGTCATGCAAACTGGGTGGGTGTGAAATGCATGGATGGCTGGGGAGACACCTTTATAAACTCTCCTCTGCCTCTCAGATGCCATGCAAGAAAGCTATTCTAATCCACTGAACACAGGAAAACTTTAGAAAGCTCTAGAGAGTAACCAATGTCACCCAGCGTTTGATCAGAGGAGAAGACACCTCTGAAGCCCAAGTGTAGCCGCTCTGATGGGCTGGTCTGCTGTCAGTGCCCTCAGCATGAGTGCGACAGGGCAGCGATTTGTAGAGCTTTGTCTTTATAATGGAGGTGTGTTGTGTAAGAGTACTCCGCACCGCACATTAAGGAATTGTCCCCTTTCAACTTTCATTTTTGTAGTAGTGTTTGTTCTCAGGATATCCAAAAAGCAATGCAAACTATTTGTTGGCTGGGCTCAGAATAGCATCTCATGTTATTATTTATTTTCAACATCCTAAGAACTATACTTGACTAATTTTCTACCACAATCTGCTTTTTCCTGGTTTCATGCTCTGTATTCAAAGTATCAAGATTTTTCAAACTTCCAGCCCTACTGAACCCACATGATTTATTTTCTCAGCCAGACAATTGCCCATTTCAAGTTAGAAGTATATGAAAAATGCTTTTAATACTGATTTAATACTTGAAATCTAAGATACTTGTCTTGGGATGTATCCCAAAAGGCTTTTCTTTCTTTAAACTCATGACCATGTCATATGATTTCATAATAAAATGAATTTCAGGAGGAGTTCAAGGCTGATTAGTTGCAGAGATTGGTCTACTCATGGTTATGCAGTGTTAATATAATTTTGTTTGAACAAACATAGTAATTCATGAATTAGCCATCACAGATGAGGGGCAACCTGCAGTAAGAGATGCTGAGAAGAAATCACTTGCTTTCT
This sequence comes from Ctenomys sociabilis, assembly GCA_004027165.1. Taxonomy (NCBI): domain Eukaryota; kingdom Metazoa; phylum Chordata; class Mammalia; order Rodentia; family Ctenomyidae; genus Ctenomys; species Ctenomys sociabilis. The sequence continues at coordinate 4,530 of PVKA01045228.1, forward strand.
GCTGAGTCTTTCATTGATTTAATTTATTTTTACTTGACTTATACTAATTGTATGTTTTATGGAGTATAACGTAATGTTTTGAAATATATAATGTTGAATGGCTATGTCAGGAGATTTTAAAAATTCTCTCACACACTTTTTTGTGATAAAACATTTAAAATTTTGTCTTTTTAAATAGTTTTTCAATACAGAGTGCATTCATAGACATGCATTTCACAGTGGACAGCCCGTGCAATAGACCTTTCCGTTCAAGACCCTTCATGCTATTTCTTGCTATTGTATATTAATTCCCCACTCCCCAGGTAACAAAAAAAAGTCCAGATCCTGATGGATTCACAGCTGAGTTCTACAAGAAATTTGTAGAAGATATAATCCCTACACTCCTCAAACTCTTCAATGAAATTGAAAACGAAACAGTCCTCCCAAAATCATTTCTGGAGGCAAGTATTATACTGATTCCAAAACTAGGGAAAGACACAACTAAAAAAGAGAACTACAGGGCAATCACCCTTAGGAACATAGATGCAAAAATCCAAATAAAATCCTAGCAAATAGAATACAGCAAATCATCAAGAAGATCATATACCAAAGCCGGGCGTGGTGGCGCAGGCCTGTAATCCCAGCACTCGGGAGGCTGAGGCAGGAGGATTGTTGTGAGTTCGAGACCAGCCCGGGCTACAAAGTGAGCTTAAGGCCAGCCTGAACTGCATAGTGAGACCCTGTCTCAAAAAGACCAAAAAAAAAAAAAAAAAAAAAAAGATCATATACCATGACCAGGTAGGATTCATCCCAGGGAAGCAAGAATGTTTCAATATTCAAAAATCGATAAATGTAACACACTATATTATTAGACTGAAATCTAAAAACCACATGATCATCTCAAATGATGTAGAAAAAGGTTTTGACAAAGTCCAACACTCAATGATGTTCAAAGTCCTAGAGAAAATTTCAATAGAAGGCTTCTATCTCAATTTAATAAAAGCCATCCATGACAACCCAATGGCTAATATAATTCTAAATGAGGAAAAACTGAAACCTTTTACCCTTAGATCTGGTACAAGGACAAAGATGTCCTCTATCACCCCTCCTATTCAATATAGTGTTGGAATCATAAGGTGCAGCCATTAGATAAGAGGGAGAAATAAAAGGAATAAGAATAGTTAAAGAAGAAGTTAAATTATCACTATTTTCAGATGACATGATACTTTACTTGGAAAACCCAAAAAACCCCACCAAGAAGCTACTAGAATTGATACAGAAATTCAGTAGCATAGCAGGATGCAAAGTTAATACCCAAAAGTCAATAGCATTCTTCTAAACAGATAACAAACACAGTGAGAAGGAAACTATAGAAACAATATCTTTTACAATAGCACTGTTGAAAATGAAATGCCTTGGAATTCACTTATCCAAGGAAATCAAAGGTCTTTTCACGGAAAATTGCAGTACCTTAAGAAAAGAGATCATAGAGGATTTCAGAAAATGGTAGATATTCCCTGCTCCTGGTTGGAAGAACAAACATCATGAAGATGGCCATACTCCCAAAATTGTTGTACAAATTTAATGCAATCCCTACCAAACTGCCACAAACATACCTCCCAGACCTAGAGAAATTGTTCCTAAAGTTTATTTGGAACCAGAAAAGACCTAGAATAGCAAAGGCAATCTTGGCCAACAAAGACAAGGCAGGAGGCGTCACAACTTCTGACTTGAAATTATACTACAAAGCCACTGTGATAAAATCAACATAGTATTGGCAACAAAATAGACCCAAGGATCAATGGAATAGATTAGAAGATGCAGAGGCCTCTATGAACACACTCAGCCACCTGATCTTTGATAAAGGAGCCAAACAAGTTTAATGGAAGAAAGATAGCCTCTTTAACAAATGGTGCTGGAAAAAGTGGTTTTCTACACGCTGAAAACTAAAACTTGACCCAGCTCTATCACCATGCACTAAGCTAAATTCAAGATGGATTAAAGATCTAAACATTAAAACAGAAACACTCAATCTCCTGGAAGAGAAAGTAGGAGGAACTCTTGAAGACATAGGGGTAGGCAAAGAGTTCATGAACAAACATGTATTCTCACAGGAAACACTTCTAAGAATTAACAACAGGGATCAACTCTTATTCAGAAGTTTTTCATTTCAAAATAAATTGTTAACAAAGTGAAAAGACAACCCACAAATTTTGAAAAAAATCTTAACTAAAGCACTCAGCAAAGGTCTGCTCTCTAGAATTTATAAAGACCTAAGATACATTAGGGCCCTCAAATTTAAAGACCCCATCCAGAAATGGGCATCTGAGATGAATAAACACTTCTCAGAGGACAAAATTAAAAGAAGCAAATAAATATATGAAAACATGCTCCACATCACTAGCCATCCATGAAATGCAAATTAAAATAACACTGAGACACCATTTCACCCCAGAAAGAACAGCTATCATAAAGAAATCAACCAATAACAAATGTTGGAGAGGCTGTGAGGAAAGGGAACGTTTCTCCACTGGTGAGAATGTAGACTGGTGCAACCATTATGGAAATCAGTGTGGGGACTCCTCAGAAAAATAGGACTAGAAATCCCATTCAAGCTGGCTATCCACTTACTGGGAACTTTCCTGGAGGAACTGAAAACACCATATCATAGTGATATATGTGCACCTATGTTTATAGCAGAACAATTTGTGATAGCCAAATCTTGGAAACAACCAAGATGCCTGTCACATGAGAAATGGTTGAAAAAGATGTGATATTTCTATACAATACAGTACTACTCAGCTATAACGAATGATAAACTTGAAGCATTTATATTGAAGTGGATGCCACTTGATTATATACTTATAAGTGAAATAAACCAGACTCACATGTACAAATGTCATATAAGAAACCAGACTCACATGTACAAATGTCATATAAGAAATCAAAAGAAGAAATACAAATAGAAAGGTAAAACTCCAACTAAAATGAATTTAGCCAGATAGTTAGGGTAAACTGTACTGTAAATGGTAATAATCAGCTTCTCTTCTGGATGGTTAAAAACTTAAATTGCAGAAATGGAAGAGCTGCAAGGTCAGCCAACATTTTGCCCCTAGCCTTTCATGTTCAGTGAACACTCAGGACATAGGAGAACCTGTACTGTAACATCATGGAACTCAGTTGTGCCCCAAATTTTCTGATCAAGGAAATTATGGATCCTCAGAGGAAAGTGATCAATGATCCTTAATGTGCCTAAGGAGAGTCACATGGAGAGAAAACTTACTCTCAGGCTTTCACAGAGAGCAAACTGGTCAGGCAATGGCCATGACTCATCCACATGGCTGACACTGACAAGGGATCTACAAAGTGAGGTACAGGGTTGCAAGATAAACCCTGAGGTGACTTGACTGACCACATCAGATACAAAAGTTACATTTTTTGTTACATAGGTCTTGCTTTATCTTGGTCTTAGCCATCCAGCAGAAAAGTATAAAAACGAGGTATATAAAATAAGGCCATAATAATGAGCTGAGCTATAAATGGTTCTAGTCAACAACTTCTTCGGATAACCCACTATTATTGTGGACTGCTGGACTGTGTTGGAATGTTCCCTGAATTCAAGCACCTATTATTATTAAATGACAATAGAATACCCATCTTTCACAGGACTAAACAAGAAAGGGTATACAAAGGAAGAACCATTCTGTGTTTGTATAAACAGTACAGTTAGTATAAATATACAGTACTTTGATGTAATTCTATGAAAAGATATGTATATATATGTCTTTTATACATACATGTATGTATAAAAGACATATATGTATATATGCACTAATGGTGTTTGGACAGGATATCCTGTCTACTTCTTGTACTGTGGATAACCACTGGGAAGATAACGGTGTAAAAAGTATTAATTATTGAAACTGTACTATAATTCAGCTTTAAAAATAAAAAGTTAGGTATACATCTACATTCTCTTAATTCCTTGATCAGAGGCATCTGCTCTAATAGTATTTGTATATCAAGTATCATGTATGCACCTTGTATGACAAAAAGCCACTATGAAAACAATGTGCAGCTCAACTTACTATTATGGCCCCATGGTGTATACCTCATTTTTATGCTTTTCTGCTGGATGGTTAAGACCTAGATAGAGCAAGACCTATATACCAACACATGTACTTTATATTTCTTATGAGGTCAGTGAAGTCCCCTCAGGGTTTATCTTGTAGTCCTGTAACCACTAGGAAGATAACAAGGTAGAAAGTATTAATTATTGAATCTTTGATGTAATTCAGGTATAAAAAATAAGATACATAAACAGCTACACTCTTTTAATTTACTGATAAGAGACATACGCTATAATAATGTCTATAAGTATAATATCATGTATGCACCTTCTATGATACCAAAACATTATGAAAACAGTTTGCAATGTATTAATTTATCAAATCCATCTTGTCAAAGTATCTTAAAACTGTCTCATTGATATTTGTACTTCAATAAAATAAAAATTAAAAAAAAGAAAACAATGTGCAATGTATAAATTGTTGAATCTGGCCTACTAAAAAAATAATAAAAAGTAAATAAATTGGGGTGCACGCCTGATGAGAGTGGGGTATAGTCACTCACAATGCTTGTTCATATGTGGGGATGCAAGCCTCCTATGGCCAGAGCTTCCTTTGGTTTTTGTTTGTGTTTTAAAGAGATGACTAAAATTCACATTTTTATGAGATTTATAGCTACAGACATATTTCTTTGAAACAACAACTTTGCTATATCGCCATCTCCAACATGTGCTTTTGAGCCAGATCTGGCTTGTGGCTGCAGTTTGGGTTTCTGCTTTGCTCTTTTTTTCTTAGATGCACATTTTGCTCCTGAGAAACTTCGTGGCACCATATGAGACTTTGTTTAATTATTAGATAACGTTCCAGGAAGTTACTGACATGCTATATTTTACTTAGGTGAGATTTAACCTGCACATGTATGTGCAAAAAATTAGCATTCACTGGGTTACAAATAATAGTTCCAACAGTATGCAGGAAAGACTATGTAGGAAGGCTGATCTTAATTTTTAAACTTCAGTGAATTATTACAATTAACTTTGTTTCCCTTTGTCTTCAATGTTTCATAGTTTGTGAAATATGTAAAAAAGAACTCTAAGAAAACAGTCAGCCAAGCCAACCAACCAACCATCCATCCAACCAACAAAAAAATTAACAAGCCAAGAACTTTGGGAAAGGATTACGTATACTCAAAAGTGAGATGATATTTTATTTAGAAATTGCCTTCTTGTTTAATTAAAAAAACACATAAAAATAAAGTATTGAGTTTTTATATTTAATGTTGAAGAAGCATCAAATTTTCAACATTCACTGTTTTTTAGTGTACAAATAATGATAAATTCCTATATGAACTACAATGAAAATACCAATGGAACTGTACAGAAAATAATCTTTACTTCCACTGCCGCACACCTAAGGCAGTCTGCACACGTGACAGTAGCTACTGCTTACGGTGACAGTGCATGTGTTTTGTTTTCTTGGCTTTTTTCTAGGACACACATAATGCATTGTTGCTTTTTAGGAGGTTGTTATTATATTACACGATATGGAGTTAACAGGAGCATGAAATATCAGTAAAATTAAGTATTATGTTCTTAAGGTGGTGTGTCTTAGAATAGCAAACAACATTTTCACATCACCCCTATAACTGCGTATCAAACCTAAAAAACTCACCTCGGAAACAAATGCCTGTAAGAACCACAGTGAGCCGACCAGTCGAGCTCTACGCCAAAAGGAACCTCGGCTTCCGCGTGACAGCTGAGCGTCTGCGCAGCAGGCCTGCGCGCCTCTCGCTTACTCCAGCAGCACACGAGCCCAGCTTTCCTTGCGTGTGTGGCGGGCCGCTCTCGTCACATTTCTTGTTTTCCTGTTCTGTCCAGAGTTCCCTGCTATACGGCACAATGTGCACTCAGCAGGAAAATGAGATCTAAGCAAAGCGTCCAATAGCTGGCGAATGCTTAGAGTGGGCATCAACATCTTCACGTGAGTGATTCATTTGCTTCACCTAAAAGGCAGGCAGCATCGGCAATGAGAACCTATGTGAGCTACGGCGTAACTACAAACAAAGAAATAATCTTGGATCCAACTGCCACCAAAGGGGTCTTCACACTTCCGTGCACAAGTGTCACTTTCACTGATAGGACCTACATTTTGTTTTCTTGTTCTTTCCTGTAGGGGACAGTTGATGTCTTTTTTGTTTTCCGGTTGCAATACTGCTGCACCTACATGTTTACTTGTCAACACACTAATATGCTCCACAATTTTCGGCATGGTTCCCTGGGCACATTTTGCTTTCTCTCTGCTGTAAATGAGTTTCAGTGCCAATCCTCTAAGAAAATTAGCACTTGTTAATTTCTTTGTAAACATCAAACTATATATGGCATACAGGTATAGGATCCAAAAAAAAAACCATTGATCAATGCTCTGTGTTTCAAGTGACATCACAGTTGCTGCCTAACTCTTCAACAGCATCTATTTTGCTATTAGTTTTGCTGTGGAAGTCCCCATCTCAGGCTTCTGCGCTGTTGGGGGTCTCCTTCAGGACTGCCACCATGGTGCTGCGTTGACATCAGCAGCACAGGCTTGTTTTCCTTTGCCATCTACAAGGCCGATGTTAAATCTTTCTGAAATCCGAAGTTTGTAGTATGCAATTCTCTGTTTTGAAAATGCAACATTCCATGTGGCATTTCTGCTTTGTTCCTTTGTACAGTTCCTACATGGGTCAACTTGTACTCTGTGACAAATATAATATCAGTTGGAAACTGGCAAGCGGTTTTATGTCAATTTTGATTAGTTTGGAAGATGGGAGCCACAAGTCTATTCACAACATCCTTCCATCTGTTACCAGATGAGCAAAAACCTAATGTTTGAGGGATAAATTTCTAAATGAAAAGCATAATAATTCTTAACATTGCAAAGGCATAAATTTTTATGCCATAGTTTGAAGGGTTTGGCAGGATGTACTGTCTGAAGCTGCATCCATGATATGATTCAAGTTGTTCAGCAATAGACGGAGTGCAAATTGCCTGGCAATTACCCACAAATCTCTCAAACCACAAGTGGATAGCAGATTATCAGTTCTTTCTCTTTCTTGGCAGGTGGCTCATCATAAAATCTCAGTATATTCTGAGATTATACTGAGTATCAGTATAATCGCCTCAGTGATTATTATTCTGCAAGCTTCAAACCCACACCACTGCTTTCCCATGGCTCTTTTACATTCTTGTGATTACCAATGGAATGCCACGCTATATACAGTGGAACTCGGAACACTTCAGTTCAGCTAGTGAGATGGAATAATACATCCATTTTTGAGTATGACTATTAGTGCATACAGAATGTTTCACTTGTGTTTCAGCATTTGTGTACTTCACAACATTTGTAGAGTATGGTTTGGTATGATTTCCAGAACTGAACGGCAAGATGTCACCCCTGCCATGATACATTTGTTTAGTAGTTCTAGGAGATACCCTGAAGATTCCATAGAATTTTCTATGCATTCAGTTATGCCATATGAGGGCTGAAGGTGCAGCTTGGTGGTAGAATAGCTGCTTGGCATGAGTGAGATGGTGGGCACAGTCTCCAAACAAGAAAGAAGTCCATATGTTGTCTGCAAAGAAGAACATTTGAACTTTCACCTTTCCCATCTTTTCCCCTCATTCTTCTGTTATTGAAGGGGCTACGTCTTCTGGCACAACGCTGGGCAGAAGCACAATAGCAGCGACACCTTTGCCTCACTCCCAGATAGAAGGCACTCTTACAGTATGAAATGGGACCTCAGTTTTCAACTTGTTATGTAATTTCTCCTTTTCAGGTTGAGAGAATTGCTGAATTGCCTTTTATGCCTTGTTTGCTACTGATTTTTCTCATGAAAGAGTGATAGATTATGCTGAATGCCATTTGCTTCATTAAGATGATCATGACCTTTGTCTCATTCCATTGTTAATAACATTTTTTCTTTTTCATATATATATATATATTTTTTTTTCTTTTTTTGTTTTGTTTTTAGGGAAGATTCTACAGAGTGTTCAGGGTCTCACTACTAGATCAGACTCATGGTGATCCACCTGTTTACAGCCTCCCAAGTGCTGGGACTACAGGCGTGCACCACCACTCCCAGTCTCAATTGCCACCTCAGTGTGTCCCAGGGGTGGGGCCGGCACAGCAGGCCTGGGGATTGAACCCCTGGCCCCTGTGGGTGCTTGCAGGAGCTTTAATCTGCTAAGCTGTTTGGCCAGCCCTCTTTTTCATATCTGGGCATTCCTCACATTGCAAGCTTTGCTTCCTGCAGGCCACTCTTACAGACATTGTGGGGCCATACCTGGTTTCCAGCAAGGAGCTGTCCACAGCTTTCATTATCAGCTGGGCTCCAAGGGGAACTTAACAGAGCAGGCCCTGAAGGAGCTGGCCTTTGCTGCTGCCCTGCGGAGCTCTGTGACAGTGCAGGCTTCTTTGTGCCACCAAGCCCTCTGCTGTGGCCTGGCACCAGAAGGAGGGAGCCTCGGCTTGGCTGGTCCTACAGGCTGCCTTGCAGAGTGATTGCTAAGCCCCCTTAAATTCTGCAGGATCACCCCAGCTCTCCTAGAAATTTGACTTAGTCACATTGAGGTATAGAGTAGCCTTTAATTTATCTTCTTTCAGCCCAAATTACTCTGAGAAAAATTCATTTTTTCTTTAGGACAATTGGAGCTACCTGAGCATGTTTGTATTTTGTTTTGATATGAATGTGCAAGTGTTTGCCAAGTTAAATATTCAAGCACAGAATGATTATATAATTTTAAGTGCTTTCCAGAGGGCTCAATCTTTCCGCTTCTGCAGGCAGGTCTAAGTGTTTCCACAGATTGATGCTTCCCAGGTGCATCCACTGCTCTGTAATGCAGCTGCTCCTGTGGCTGGGAAGTGGGATCTCCTGGAACTTTTGTTACTATGGCTTTGAGGAGAACAAGGTGTGGCACTGTCTGTTCCCCGCGCACTCGTGTTCACTCTGATGTAAAGTCGCTGTGTGTGGCAGCACTTCACTGGGCTGCTTCTCCGCTCCTTACTGAGTCAGCGAGAATCCTTACTTCCTTGGTCAATTGTACAATTTATCACAATCCCACCATTTGTAACACTTCTTCTGCTGTTTCTTATGGTTTAAGGAGATGAGTATTAAATTGAATTTTTTTTTGTATTCATATATAAATTATTGGTGTTTTGTTTAACAAATTCTCTAGCTCAATACCATGATGATATTGTACTTGATTTTACTAATTGTTTACAAATTTCCCAAAATTTTAACCCCCAAGCATGGTGGCACATGCCTAGAATCCGGGCACTCAGGAGGCTGAGGCTTGAAGGTAGCTCGGAGTCTCGGGCAGTTTGAGATATGTAGTGAGTTCAGCACCAGCTTGTATTACAAAGTGAAACTATCTAAGAACAGTTAATTAATCACTTAACCTTTCGTAAGAGTAGAATGTTGTCTTCCTCTTTTCCCTTGTGGAAGTGAACATATTTTTACTTGGACTTTTAGTCTTACTTTTGCATTTTATCAGATACACTTACTAAAAATAGTTTTCTGTAATTAAACAATGTATCTCAAGTCCTATTTCAAAATACTGTCCAGTTAGGTAGAGCTGATTCCATTTCCTTCATGTAGACTGTTTTCTAGAGTTTTCTTTTTGCATCTTCCCATTTGTAGGAAGAGACATCCTTATTGTCAGGCTCGTTACCTACATAAACAGTACTTAAATTTGCATAGATAGGCAGGAGACACACTTCCTCTGAAGAGTGTCATCCTGCAATATCAGATATTTCAGGGGCATCCAGCTATCGCCCCTGAACTTTCGTGTGGTGTTGGGAAGCCCGGGTGCCTCTAGATGTTGACACTCGGAAGCCACTGGCACTAATAATGCGTTGTCTCCACCAGACCTGAGCACAAATGCACCACACTTGCATTGAGTTTCTTCCCTGGAGGGCGTTACATCAGCACTGTGATGGGTGCGGGCCTCCGGGTGAAGGTTGCCCACTGAAACTCCACAGAGTGTGCGACTGGAATTTTCCTTCTTTTTTAAAAAAATCAGGGGACCGGGAAGATGGCTCAACAGAATAAGGGGCTCAATAGAATAAGGACTTGCCTGGCAAGTGCCTGAGTTCAATCCCCTGCTCTGCCTAAATAAATAAATAGTAAATGTAAAAATCAGATTATAAAAAAATAAATTAAAAAATCAAAATTCACAGTTTCTCTTCTTGAGAAAAATTGGGGCTGGAAATATTTGTTTATTTTGATTCAAGGCCCTTGCGCTTGCCAGGGAAGCACTTATTCCACTGAGCCATCTCCCTGCCCCCACTCTCCAGCACAGCATTCTGGATCTTCTGGCAAAGAGTTATTTGCATTTAATTCTACAATTAAACTCTTAGCCTCTGGTCTTAACGAAGATCCTTTCTCAAGGTCAAGCACAAAAGGGTGGCCTGTGTATTCCCTGTGGCTTCATTTGTTTGACAGAATCACAGTGAAAGGAACAATAATGAAGTAAGCTGGGGCCGAGAACAAAGAGGTGGCTGAGCCCCAGCATTTGCATGGCAGGCCTGAACAGCCGGGCTCCCCACCGGGAGAGCACAGAGCCCTAGAGCCCTGGGGGCCGCCAGACACCTTCTGCCACTTCACGGCTACCTCAGAATTTACCTCATAGCCACCATGAATTACAGACGCGGCCTCACCTCACAGGCAGTGCTGCCTCAGCCAGCTCCCATCTGCCCAGCTTTAATCCTCACAGCGGACCCTGGGTCCCCCCGAGTTCTGTATGCGTAGCCACCCACCACTGAAGAGGAGTCTGGCCACACTGGGCGACTGTGTGTGGGATATGCTCAACTTCTTGTTCTGTTGTTTTCCCATGAACAACACAGTATAACAGCTACTGACTCCTCAAAAGAATAGGACTAGAAATCCCATTCAAGCCAGCTATCCCCCTACTGGGAATTTTCCCAAAGGATTTGGATACACTGTATCATAGAGATATATGTATACCTATGTTTATAGCAGCACAATGTGTGATAGCAAAATCTTGGAAACAACCAAGATGTCCATCACATGAAGAATGGTTGAAAAAGATGTGGTA
>PVKA01045229.1:0-15665 GCA_004027165.1 Ctenomys sociabilis
TCCCTTCCCTTCCCTTCCCTTCCCTTCCCTTCCCTTCCCTTCCCTTCCCTTCCCTTCCCTTCCCTTCCCTTCCCTTCCCTGATTTAGACATTCAAGAAATTCTTTGCCAGTTTACTGACTGACAGAGATAATCGAATAATGACTTCATTGACCAAATACAATCAAGCATAAAGTTTTTACAAACATAATTTGAAAAAAAAAAAAAACTTACTGAACAATGAACAATTTAGACCCTCAGCAAAAAAAAATGTACTCTCTGAAGAGAATGAAGAATCTGATTTCCAGAGTCATTGCACTGCAATATTCAGTGTAAGTAGTTCTCAGTGGGGAAAAAACAGGAACCATCTTTGAGAAAGTCCAGACATTGAATTTAAAGGACAAAACATTTTAAATTAACTCCTTTATACACTCAGCTAGTGGAAAGTAATTATGTATAGCTGCAGTCTGATCTGAATGAGGCTGAGGGACCAGAGCCTCCCCTGTGTGTTCAGTCACCTGGAAGAGCAGTGTGAAGCCCTCAGGGAAGAGATGGTCCTGATGGTGACTGTGGCTAATCCGGGACACGAGAGCACAGGCAGCAGTCCATCTGAGCATGCCATCAGCTCTGAGATTGCAGAAACCAGGGACACTGCATGGAGGACAGAGCTGAGGGAGAGGAAGGTGCTTCTGGATCCATCACCCACTGCTGCCTGCTCAAGCTCCAGAGCAGGTGACACAGGAGGAACTGGACTGCGAGGAGGAGCAGGTGGTGTGCAGCAAGGTGAAGGAAGAAGAGGGTTGCGAGTCCCCCAAGCATCTAGAACAGGAGCCAGAAAACAAAAACTGAAAGATGTGCTAAATGAGTTATGCAAGGCCTTAATGAGGAGGGCACCCCAGAAGTGACTGCTGCAGGTGTGCCAGTCTACTGTGTCCTTGGAGAGCAGCTGAGCTCTCAGAAGTATCTGGATGTCGGCAGGAGGAGGGCCTCATTCCGAGGCCCTGCTGGTGATCCAGAGGAGGCTGTGCAAAGAATGCAATGACAGATTCTACAGTGCTTTTTGAAGACACAAAGAAATGAAAGGGAAAGGTGAAGTTACATAAACACACATTGGTTTGAAAGAAACAAAGAGGCTCCCAGAGTCCCAGCTGCAACTGCAGAAGAGGAGTCATGAGAAAGAGGCAGAGCCTGATGCGGGGAGGTCCAGGGCCTCAAAGAGAAGACTTGGTGGTAGCACCTGCTGGCCCAGAACCCGCAGTCTCCCCCAGAGACCACAAGATTGGCTGGCTAACCAATGAGAACCTGGACTTGACAGAACAACTGGAGAAACAGGATAAGACTGTCTGGAAACTGAAAAACCAACCCAAGGTATTTGCCAAAATAACTGGAAAACTAGAAGTGGGTCAGATGGAGAACATACCTCCACATGAGATTGTTGATGCACCTATTTATCCTGTCAACATTTACAGGAAAGAAAAGGACTTCCAAAGCATGCTGGAATACAAGAAGGAGGGTGAGCAAAAGCTTGTTAATGACTGTATTCCAGAACTGACACCACATGGTGTGAGAGTCAACTCAGTTCCAGGATTGCGGGCCTACAGCTTATAAATGTGTGCTGGTAGTCAGATGACAGTCAGAAAGTGACATCTCTGCTCAGTTCCGCCATCAACAGCATCAGAAAGCTGTTGAAAATGGTGATGATTTTGAATTGCCTCCTTCCGGCTCTCTAACCTGGCAATGTTTGTAGTATTTGAGGAAGTGCAGTGGTTGAGAGGGCTTCATGAAGCATAATGTGCCCCTCCAGAGTGTGCTCTGCTCACCAGCCTTGACCTGGTGGAGCGCTGGTAGGTGCCGAGTGACATATCAGAAGGATGCATATGAATGTGCATGGACTGTCAGCAAGGGGAGAAATCACAGGAAGAAACCACAGTCAGTCTGGCTATAAAAAAGCATAGTAGCTAAAGTGCAGAACTCACTATACTCTTTCTAAAGAAATTTGAGCAGATTTGAAAGAAGTAGGGAACTTAATGATAGGACAACTGATATCCAGTTTGAAGACCCAATAAAAAAAAGAATGAAGAAAAATGAACACAGCAAGGAAATCTATGGGACACTGTAAATGAACTAATGTACATGTTATGGAAATCCTAGCAGAAGATTGAGAAAAAAAGATGAAGAAAAAATACTTGAGGAAATAATGGCTGAAAAACCCTTTCAACTTGATGAAAGGCATGAATGCTATCAATAAATACAAGCAAGAGACATTCAGAGACAATAGGATGAAGCGTTACAGTTAAATTGTGAAGAGCCAAAGAGAAAGCATTGAAATCAACAAAAGAGAAACATCCTGTCATGAACAAAGAATATTTAGTAAGATTAACAGCAGACTTTTCATCAGAAATGATGGTAATCAGGAGGCAGTGGGGTGATATAGTTGCAGTGCTAAAAAAAACCCCACACAAAAACATGTCATCAAGAATTCTACATAAGGCAAAGCTATCCTTCGATAATGGAGGCTAGGTTAAAACATTTCTAGATAAAGAAAAGGTAAGTGGCTTTGTCAGTAGTAATCCTACCCCAGGAGAAATGCTTAATGGAATACTTCAGACTGAAAGTTGTATAAGGAAATAAAGATTACTGAGAAGAGTAACTACATGGGAAAATATAGAAGCTGGCTTTATTGTATTTTGCCTTTTTTAATCTGATTTGCTTCCTGTATAATTAAATAAATGCATAAAACAATAATTATGAATGTATGTTAAGAAGCACATAATGTACAAAGGTGTAGCATTTATTTATGTATTTATTTATAAAAACACAGTACATGTGTTTTTCAGGTCAACTTAAAGTTTTCTGTGGGATGGACAATATTTAGAACATAAGCAATTTTCTAAAAACTAAAGGGGACTGAAATCTTATATATTCTCTAATCACAATAGAATGGTACTGGGAATGGAACTCAGGGCCTTGAGCTTTCCAGGCAGGTGCTGCACTGCTGAGCTGCATCCTAGCCCTAAAGAAGTCACTTGTAACAAGAACAAACACCAAGGGAAGGTGAAGAGGGGTAGAGGTAGACTTCAGGAACACCACTGAAATGGAATTTGCATCCATTCAAGATACATTGTTAATGTTCATAACTACAATTCTCAAGGCAACCATCCATCTAATAAATAGAAATTATTCAGGAGAGGAAATGAAGAGCAAACCAAGGTGGCATGCTAGAAAGCAAATCAGTCAAACACAAAGGAAGATAGTACTGTGTAGGGCCAGCCAAATAGCACAGCAGACTAAAGTGCCTGCAAGCAGGTGCAGGGGCTAGGGTTCAATCCCTGGGCCTGCCATGCTGGTCCTGTCCCCCCAGGGAGTGCTGAGATGGTAATTGAGACTTGGCGTGGTGGTGTGCCTGTGATCCCAGCTCTTGGGAGGCTATAAACAGGCAGATCACTATGAGTCTGATCTAGTAATGAGACCCTGAATACCCTGTAGACCCTTCCTTAAAAATACAAAAAAAAGAGATGGTACTGTGTAAATTAAAAAAAAAATACTGTAGAACATATTTAAGAAATAACAGTGGCAGAGATAAGTCTTTCACAAGTATATACTTTAAATGCAAAAATTTATGAACTGAAAGAGATTTGTGAAATATAATTAAAAATGAAAAATGATCTAATTCACATTGTTTAAAATAGACTTGTTTTAGAGCCAAAGGAATAAATACATTGAAAAATCAAGAATAAAAAATAGGTGGGTGGCTAACACCAGGAATAAAACAGATTTTAAGTGAGAAATTGTTACCGAGATAAAAATGTGTATTTGTAAAAGTATCTATTCAGCATGAAGACAGAGGAATTACAGACATACACATACTGAAGAACAGAGCCCTAGAACACATGAGGGAGACACTGACAGGCCTGAAGGAGAGGTAGTTCTACAGTAATAACAGGAATTTCAGTGTTCTACATTCAATGTAGGAGAGAACATAGAGACAGAAGATCAGTAAGATGAAGAGGACTTGAGTAACACTATGAACTGACTAGACCAATGGATACACAAAGAGCACAATTTAACAATAACACAATACACATGTTTTTCAGGTGAACTTAAGGCTTTCTTAAGGATGGACAATATTTAGGACACAAACAATTTCCCACAAACTGAAGGAGATTGAAATCATACAATATACTCTAATCACAATATAATGGAGCTAAAATGAATAATATAAAGAACACAAAAGTAAGGGAACACAGAGAAATCCAACTGGATAGTCTTAAAAAGTGTATTGAAGAAGCAGTCACTGAAAGAACTGTAAAATACTTTGAAATGAGTGAAAAGAAGACACCCCAACTTATAGGGTACAGAGAAGGAGGCTCTTCAAGGAAACTTAGTTTGAGGCGTATACACTGAAAAATGAGGATCTCAAATCACTAACCTGATTTTGTATCTTAAGGAACTCAAAAAATAAAAGCAGATTAAGTCCAAAGCAAGTAGATGAGAGGAAATAATAAAAACAGGAGCAGAATTTAAAAAAAAAATAGAGAATAGAAAAACAACATAGAAAATCAACAGGCTGGAAGTTGATTAGAAAAGTTCAGCAAATTTGACAAACCTTTACCCAGACTAAGGAAAAACAGGCTGTGTGTCTCAGTTACTGTTCTCTTGTTGCTGGGACAAAAATATTCAACACCAAAAATAAAGGAAGGAAAGGCTTATTTATTTCACAGTTACTGGAGGTTTCAGTCCATACTCGGCTGGCTCCAAGGCAGAGGGGCACATGGCAGAGAGCAACCTTCCATGGTGGCGGCAAAGAGCAAAGGAGTGGCCGCAGCTCAGGCAGCCAGCCAGCCTCTCTCCCCCCTTACACTGTATGCAGATTAGCCCCTCCAGGGCCAGGGTGTAGCTCTCACACCTGCAGTCGCAGCCTTGGATCAGGAATCAGTCACAAACTTTGAGATTTGACTGCGTGAAACTTTGGGGGGACAACCAGACACAATCCATAATAAGATATAAATGAGCAAAATGAGAAATCCAAGTGGAGGCATTATTTATTACCAGCCTCATAGAAATTAAAGAAGAGTACCATGAACACTGGACGTCAGCACAGTTGCTAACTTAGGGGAATGGGTATATTCCCTGACATATACAGCCTGCAAAACTGACTCAAGACACAGTAGCTAGGTGAGGTGGCACAGACCTGTAATCCCAGCACTCTCAGAGGCTGAGGCAGGAGAACTGCAAGTTTGAATTCAACCTTGGCAATTAAATGATTTAATAAGAACATGTCTCAAAATAAAAGATAAAAATGCTGGAGAGTAGCTTAGTGTAAAGGCTTTTAAGTTCAATCTCAAGTACTGAAAAAAAAAAAAAACTTCTTTATGATAAATAAAGAGACTGAATTAGTAATAAAAAATTTTTCCAAGAAAGCAAACTCCAGGACTGAACTGGTTTTTGCTGGTAGTTTCTACCAAACATTAAAAGAAAAATGAACATTGGGGCTGGGGAGATGGCTCAGTGGACTAAGTGCTTCCCTGGCAAGCACAAGGGCCTGAGTTCAATCCCTGGTTCTGCCAAAAAAGAAAAAGAAAAATGAACACTGATCTTCCTGAAGCTCTTCCAGAAAAGCAGAGAAGGGTGGAGCCCTGCTGTGGGAGTCAGTATGGCCGCGGCATGCGGTGGCGCACCGAATGGACTTACGTCAGATGCTTGTTTGTTTTGTCTCTGAAGTTGGAAAAAAAATCTGGGTGCCAGCAGGACTGGGTCCTGGGGCACTGTTTCTCCTTGATTTGTGGAAGCCACCCTCCTTCTTGGTCTTCCTGGGGTCTCTCCCCGCACATTGGTGGAGAAAGGAAGGCAGCTTTCTCTGCTGGCCCTTCTTTGCTCACAGGGAGGACAGTTCTAAAGACTGCGCAAGTCACACAGAAGCAGGAGGAGCGTCCGCAGAGACCCAGCTGCAGCAGGTGGGTGGGGTGGGGTGGGGTGGCTCCCTCAACTTGACAGTCCTGTCCCCTGCCCTGACCTCAGGGCTAGCCCCGGCCTCTGCGGCATCCTCCCCTTGGTGCGCTATTTCCTCAAAGCAGCTGCCTCATAGAGCTGGTCGGCCCCCGCTTTCACATCCTCCACTGATGCTCCTTCCAGTCTTGGGGCAGCTGTGGCAGCCTTGTGTGTGTGCAGTCGCTGCGCCCTTTCTGGGGCACCTCTCATACCAGTGTGCTGTGTCTGCTCCCTGTGTGTGCTGCTTGGGGCTGTGCTGTCCAGCTGCCTCCTGGAGCTCTGGGTGCGGGCAGTGTTGCTGGGTAGGAGGAGCTCAGCTGCGTTGGAGGAGGTGTGCTGAGGAGTGAACATGCTGTGGGGATGCCCACACTGTCACATTTGACATGCGGCTGCCAGTAGGGCTGAGCACACCTCCTGACCAGCCCCTCAGCCTCCGGGGATGGCCTCTGCCCTCTCTGAGCATCCAGCACCCCTGGCCTGCTCCTCACCCCCACAGGAGCAAGTTTCCTGCCTGCCCGCTGAGTCCTTGGTCCGAGCTCACCCACTAAGCTCCTGCACAGGCAGAGGCCAGCCGAAGTGCCTCCTGCCCTGGGCTCCCTCACTGTGCCCCCAGCAGCCCTCTGCAGGCTTACTCTTCATGGAGCTGCTCTTGCTGGGGTGCTAGGTCCCTTGGCCAGAGGACGCTGAGAGTGCTCTGCAGCCTCCCCAGGGGAGCACTCAGGCTGCAGGAGGAGCCACTGGGGCTTGGGAAGGAGTAGTCCCTCTCTCTCGCCTTCCCCTCTTTCTGGTTTTTATTTTGTCTGTTGCCTCTCCCATTCGCAAAGAGCCAATCTAACTTATGAAAAACAAGCTGTCATCTTAGCATTTTTTTTTAACCTCATTTCCTCTACAGCTGTGGTGTTTCCAGATGTTCATTGCTGCTGTATTAGCAGAGGTTGCTAATGACACTCAGGCTGACGGAATACAAATCGATTCTCAAAAGTTATGCTGATTGCTTAGGCAGGTTGCTTGCACTAGCTAAGCAAAAATGGGAGACAAAACAGATAAAAGCCCCAAACCCATGGCATGTGGCAATATGGTCTTCAGTCCAAATCTTGGGCCATGTGACCCAAACACAAAAGATCTTAGCTGACCAGAGAAGGTGTGTACAGGATCAGTTTCCAGGAAAGTCTTAATAGCCCAGACCCAAGGGAGGACGCATTTGAAGACAACGTGGCTCTCTGGCTTCAGCTGGGGCCAGAGGCCTTGTCAAATGTAGAGGCCTCAAAGTCAAAGTGCTCTGATGTAAGCCCTCGGGTTACCTATCACTTGTGGTTTGTGGCTTGTGGGGAGGTTGTTAGTTCCTGAATACTCATACCTGCGAATTACAGACAGAACATGTGGCCTTATGGGGAATGTGAACCTTAAGACATACACATAGAACTGTGACCTTTCTCTTAACCCATTCCAGATAGGAGACAGGAAGCTATAGTTATGTGGCAGTGAGCTATGGCAGTCTTCACCAGCTCCTCTGCAGGTGGGGGCAGGACTCTAGAACTGCCCAAAGCTCTGAAGTTGGTCCTGGTTCCAGAAAAATCATAGCAGAGTCAGAAAAGACCAAACTGAGTGGTGTCATTTCTGCTGCTGCCACAAGGTGTCACGGTTGAAGAAAGCCCTGTACAGCTTTGTGGGTGTTGGTTCTCTGCCCTGGTGGAGCCTTGTTTCTGGTCTTGCACTGAGGTGCAGTATTTTTGTTATCCTTTCTCTCCAAGAAACTCTGAGTTCTCTGTCTAGCACAGAGAGTGCAAGGTTCTTCTGTAGCCTTCTCTGAGGACCAGTTCTGTCATTTACCCAGAATGCAAAGTGGACTGTGAGGAGACTCACCTGTATTCCTAGGTGCTAGAAGTACCTAGGTCTTGGTGTAGAAATTCCTGTTCATCAGCACCCCCTCAGATATAAATCACTGAAGTCATGTGATTGGTGCTTGGTTATCTGTTTTGGGCTCATCCCTTTTTCCTTCTTTGCACTGAGTTTAAGTAAGTGCTATCAGAGGCCCTGGCAGGTGACTTGATGTCTATTGGTTACCTGCTTCAGTTACTCCTGGAGGCCAGAGAGGTAACAGACAAGTAGACAGACAGTAGAAGCCATGCATGTGCATGATGGATCCATAGGTTCCACTGGCATGGAGCCTGCGCATGGGACTGAGATGGTAAGGCCTGAAAGCTGGGCATGTGGGTCAACCTCATGCTGTAGTGCCTAGAACACTTGTTACTTGAGTCTCCAGACAGAGGGTTCTCTGTGGCCTGGAATGGAGACACTCAAATGGGCAGGGCCAGAGCCCCATTGTCCCTCCTGGACAGCCACTGAATGTAGGAAAGTAATCCAGAGCAGAGCTGGGGCTGTGGGCTGAGTCATGGGATCTTGGCAAGTCACAGACCTTATTCATGGCTGAGTTTTTAAAGCCACTGTGGAAGAGTCCTGGCCTGTTAGAGTGGGAGTTGTAGAGATCAACCTGGTTATACACCTACCCCGCTGACACCCTCTGATGTCCCAAGGTAGAAACCAAAGACAGAAACTCTGTCCTTTCTTATGAAGTGCTGACCAAAAGAAACAACGGAAGTTGAGGATTTTGCTGAGCTTTAATGGAACAAACAGGTAAAGGGGCTTACAATACAGCAGGTTTTTGATTCCTGGGCACCTAGAGAGGAGGTGCATGACATGGCTCTGTTCTCACCTGTGAGAAAGGTCTGCCATTCTTGTGCAGGATTCTGGAGGACACTCTTGGGTTGGCTGTGATGCATGGCTGGCCAGAGGAGGGCAGGAGCTCTGGATCTCCTTGTGCTGTAGTTTGCCAGAGCTTAGGGACTTCTTCAATTGTTCATTCATTCATTCATTCATTCATTCATTCATTCATTCATTCATTCATTCATTCATTCATTCATTGCCGGAAGTCTATGGTATGTCCACCTCTGTGGCTGTGATGTGGGGGTGCACCTGGGATTCTGGGACTCCACTCATGGTGATGCCTTTGGAGGAGGCTGGATCCTGAACTCCTGGATGCAAGGAGCTCTCCGGGGTAAGCAGAGGCTTGGGAGAGTAATGACCATTGCTCATGAGTGCCAGACACTGTCAGCTGCAGCTCATCTGGAGCAAATGCTTCACTGGGAGGAGGGGAGGGACAGGGGCAGGGCCTTCCTCCCTAGCACTCTCCCACCTGCTCTTTACCTGCTGAACCTAAGAAGCCTTGCCTCCAAGACTTGTCACCCTGAGGAAAGATCTCCCTGCGCCCTGGCCCCAGCCTGAGCTAAGTGCCCTGATTACGTGATCTTTCAGCACTGTAGGCTTTTTTTTTTTAAAACCACAATTTACATTAGATATGTCCTGTGTGATGGTTCACTTGCCATCTGTCACGCATATGCTCTTCGTGAAGAGAGGAGCACACAGAAGTGATGCCTAACAGACAGTTGCTCTGGCCTCCAGGAGGAGAACTGATGTCCGGCTCTGCTCCACAAATGGGCTCTGGGTGGAGGCAGGGTCCTGCAGCCATCCCAGTCTTGTCACTATCATTCCTAGCGGATGGTAAGGTCATTCTTAGTTTTCTTCTCTTTTCTCTGAGACACAGAACTAAGTACTACAGGAAGTTATTTCTAAGTTTGTCAGAGCAGAGTGAGATTGTCCCAGGCTTCCAGACCTGTGTGCTCTTTTCTCTTCTTTCTTTCTGCTTCCTTCATTGCATCCCTGCAGGCCGAAGGCTTTTCTTGATCCTCCTCTGCTGAAGACCTCCAGGCTCCCAGTGGGATCCTTTCACCTCTGATCACCCGACCTTGAGCCTGCGACTGTGTCCTGTCCTGCAGGGGCCTCTGGGCCTCTGGGTCCCCTGGTGAGAGAGGCTGATCCCATGCGGTGGGATGCAGCTGCAAAGCCCAGTGGATGCTTTGTCACATGATTCAATTTTCTGCAGATGGTGTTCTTGGGCCTTCCGGCAGTTGTAGAAGATTAATGATGTGGTATGGGAGGGTGGAAGGGGATGTCTTTTTTCATCTCGCACCATGGCTTGACAGATGACTAGGTTTCCTGAGAATGGAACTGGGGCTTTTCACTGACATTTGTTAGAGGAAGCCCAAATCACTTGCAGAATTTCTTGTATTTTCACTGTGGAATGCTCAGCTGATGACAGAGCTAACCTTTGCAAGTTCTTGTCATGTAAGAGACTGCCAAAGGAGTACAGGAGTGTCCCCTACCACTGTACCGGCCACCCCTAGTGCAGGGCACACAGGTCCTTGTGTGCTGGCCCCTGGGGCAGAAGGATCAGAAGGAGCAGAGGCCAACCATGGTCTCACCTCTGTGTCTGCGCAGCAGGGATTCAGCTGAGGAGGGTGCACATTGCCCTTGAGCACTAGGGCTAGACAAGGACTAGCTGTCCACGGCTGGTCAGTCTGGCTGCAAGAGACCCTTGGATGTTTCAGAAAACCTAGTGCCCTGTGGGAAGCGGGTGACCCACACTAGGGTGGGTGTAGCACTCCCAAAATCCCAGCGTTGGACCATGAATCAATCAAGAGCTCTAGAAGTCTGCCCCATGGCTGTGTGAGACTTTGGGGGGCATCTAGGCACAAACCATAGCAACCAGCAAAGTCATGTGTTCTGAATAGGACTGTGATTTGCAAACTGCTTCTAGGGCTGTTTTTCAAATCATGTCCTAAGCTCCCCAGAGATGCTGTGGGAACATCCTCTGGAAGGTATAGTGTGGATTCAGAATGTTCTCCAGAGGCTCACTGTGTTGAAGATTTGGTTCCTCCATGAAGCAATCATCAGAGATGGGGCTTGGGGAAGTGGTGGGATCAGAGGGTGCTGACCACTCCAGGAGGTGACCCACTGATGAGCTTATAATGAGATGGGGCATGCTGAAGGGAGGGAGTCAGGGTGTGGATGAGGTCATAATGAGGTGGGGTATGCTGAAGGGAGGGAGTCAGGGGCTGATGAGGTCATAATGAGGTGGAGCATGCTGAAGGGAGGGAGTCAGGGGTGGCCTTGTCTCCAGACTCCTGCTCCGACCTCTCTCATCCTTTCTACTTCCTGGCTGCTACACCTTCCACCACGACCTTCTGCTTTGCCACAGGCCTGAAAGCCATGTGACCATGGACCGAACCCTTGAAAATCATGAGCCAAAGTAAACCCTTCCTAGCCTAAGTTGTCTTTCTTGGGCATGTTGTCACAGTGACAGGGAGCTGACAACCCAAGGGGCAAGGTGGGAGGTGGGAGATGAGCTAGCTCCAGCTGCCTCTTCTCCTCTTGCAAGGGCTACTTTGTCTCTGCAAACTCAGAGACTGAGTTTCACCTTAGATTTCTTTTAAATCTGTGACATACTACTAGAAAAATTCAAAAAACATTTCCATAATTCCTTGTTACTTTTTTTGTAAGGGTCTTCAGGGTCTCACTGTATAGATCAGACTCGTAGTGATCCTCCTATGTTCAGCCTCCCAAAGAACTGGGATTATAGGAGCATGCCACCATGCCTAGTCTCAGGCGCCGTCGCAGCATGCCTCAGGTGTGGGGCAGGCATGGCACACCCAGGGTTGAACCCGGCAGCTGTGTCTGCCTAAGCAAACATTTTAATCCACTGAGCTATTTGGCTGGCCCTTATAATTCATTTTTTAAAAAAAGTTTGAAGGGCCTAAATGTGCAATGGTCTGAGTTCAATCCTAGGTTCCATTAAAAAAAAAAGTTTAGACACTTGATATATCAAATGTCATCATCATTACAAAAATGAAGGCATTAGGTTTTCACTTTAAATTCTAAATTCTGGGGTTATAAGGAGGTATAAATATGTGGTCTCTGCCATGAAGTTGCTTCTACTCCTACCTGTGTTATTCCAAGCCCATAGAGGCTCACCCTCCTCCGATTTATTCTGTTATCTACTATAGCAGGGGAGACTGTCAGACAGGGACAGCAAAATGTGATTTTGAGGACTCTTTGCATGCCTACTATAAGATCATTGGCTCTCCTGGTGCGACTCTGAACACGGTGGTACAGAGATCCTGACCTCTCCTACATCGACCTAACCTAGGTGTCACCAACTAGAAGTCCCAGGCCTCTGTACCCGAGAGTTTTCAGCCTGTTGGTCACCTGGCTACTGGCACGCAGAGCGAGGAAGCCCTGGTGAGGAGTTGCTGAGCTCTGTGCTTGGCCTGGCCTGGTGACAGGCAGTGTGACCTGGGGCAAGCTGCAGCCATTTGGCATTCTCTGATGTAAGATTGATTAGATGTCAGGTGTCTTCAGGACCCGGAGCCCAGAGCGGCTCAGGACCTTATGGCTTTTGTTCAATTGTGGCCTGTGGCCTTGGAGAGGAGTTTTTAGGAAAAATAGCAGGATGGATGATGACTCAAGCAGAGGAAAGTGTTGGGAAAGCTCTGGGGCCACCACCAGAGTGGAGGCGGACTGACGGAGGCGGGACTGGAGTGGGAGCTAGGCTTTGCAGGACAGGTCTGCGGGGGGAGCCACCAGAACGAGCTGATCACTGTGGACTCAGAAAGGAGATCATTCCAGATTCCTCTCCAGACTGAAGGAGGAGCTCATCAAGGAAAACTGGGTCCTATTCCCTGAAGGAAGGTTGGTTGGGGAGACCAAGGCCACTGTGTCTTCCTAGCCCGTCTCTGCTGGTGTTGTTTGCACTCACTTCCTTTTCCTGTTGCACACAACTGCTTCATTAGCTTTCTCTGCCACTACATCGTGTTAGTCTTCTATGAGGTGCCTGTGGGTGCCTCAGGAGGTCCCTGAGCAGCAAAGGCTGGAGTGTGTTCATGGCTCTCCTCTGCTGCTGCATAGCTGCCATCCTCGGCTGCTTCCCCCAGCTCTGCCTCTCACCTGCTCAGCTCTGTGGGTGGCTCTGGCTTCCCCTCCCCCTCCCAAGGTCTGATTCACAGCAGATTTTGCTTTGGGCAGATTTTTTTTTTTTTTTTTCAGAACCAGGGATTGAACTCAGGCCCTTGCGCTTGCCAGGGAAGCACTTATTCTACTGAGCCATCTCCCCAGTTCCCAGATTTTGCTTTGAGTCCTTGGGGTTTTACCCTGGCTAGCACTTCTCTGAGACCCCTGCCTTGAAGCTGATAACAGACGGTTTGCTGTTACTCTTTGGTTTTAAATAATAACTTTGCTTGCTCCATCTTTTCCAAAATTTATAGTCCATTCCTTTGAGGCCATCTGGTTCCTCCAGGGCAAACACATGAGTTCCCCTCTGCCTGTCTCTGTCCCTCCCTTTCCTTCACAGCCTGTCGCTTTGCCAGTGTGCACGGGCTTTCTCATCATCAGGCTCCAAAGGACATCTGTGCACCAAGGTGGCTGCAGCAGGGACCTCAAGAGCAGGCGGCACAGATATGAGGGGCCAAGTCAGGCAGCCTCTGGGACCATACTTTGGCAGACACCCTGGTGACATACCTTCATGCCCAGGAAATGCTAAGAGGAGGAATATGTAAAATATAACACAGAATGTAACATACGGAAGAAATTAAATAATGCAAGTAAGAAAGCAAACCAAGTGATTGTTTCTGAATAGAAGAATTTTGTGTGATATATTATTTCCATTTTGATGCTTATATTGTCTTCATTAGGAGACAAACATCGTTAGACATCACTGGAAAGTAACAAGACTTTAGGTGATGCTGCCTAGCCCAGTAGAGCAGGGACTTGATCATGGGTGTTGCTGTAGCCAGTTGCTTCACTGTTTTATGGAAGGTGAAGGGAGCTGTTATTATGATAAACACAGAAACCAAAGCAAACAAGCAAGCAAGCACATTCTCCCTTTGGTCTTTGGATTCTATTGGGGAGCAGCATAAAGTTGGGTGGATTTATCTGCATACCCTGCAGAAGGAATGGCAACTACTAGTGGCTTTATCCAGGGATGCACGTAAATGTGGTGGGTAAACACATACGCCCCCAACACCAAGGGGAGCTTGTCCAGTTCGGGCCTGGAACAAGATGCACTGATGTCAGGAATATTGCTTCCACGCTTGACCTAAGCAAACTGTTTGCTCTCATCAGTCCAGGGGTAATGATGGCACCTTGGTGGCCAGAGCTCTGCGAGGATCATGATCCCATCAGTAGTGTGCTAGGCTGGCAGCGGGTGGGTGGGCAGTTAGGCTGCAGGCATCATACGCTTGTTCTGTGAGCTCCTCCAGGTGGACAGGCTCCAAAGGCACAGGCTCATGGCATGGCAGCTTCCCTGGTTTCTGCCACTTGCTGCAAGGTAGCTCCTGCAGCTGGTGTTGGATACACCTGGATTCTCCTCAGCTGAAGGGACAAGGTCTGAAGACACTTGGGAAGGGCCAAGGGATGGAGTCAGAGCAACAGAAGGGAAAGGGGACAGAAGAGGCAGATGGGCTTGAAGCAGAGAAAATGGCAATTGTGTAATTATAAAGACAGTATAAATGTGTATTTTTCCTCCCTTAACTGATTTATAAAGTAATTATAAAACAATATGCTTATAACACATTGTAGGGCATGTAACACACTGAAATGCAGTGTACTTGCCAATATTAGTGCAGAAGAGGTGGTGGTTAGGAGGAAGCTGCACTGGGTCAAGGAAATGACTGCAAAAAGTAATGGTGACCACATGGGTTTTTGGGTGCATAACAGTGATGGTTACTAACTGCACCAATGAGAGTAAGAAATGCCCCACTAAATTGGCTCAGTACGGCTCTGTGGAAGACTCACCCTACGGGCGGTTACTGCTAGAATGGCATAAAAGGGAAAGGAAGAAGGAAGGATCGCTTCTGTTCCTTTGGAGGAGCTCCAGCCTTTGGTTTTTCCTCGGATGTCATCTCTTGGCTTCCAGTGGAGACCCTTCAGCTAACAGCATCAACCTTTCAGCTGTCCACTGCAGACCTTTGTGACCCCTGATATGACCTCACATGGAACATGGCACTGAGCTCCCAGCTTTTGACTGGACCCTTTGGATCGCCAGCATGCACACAGACCTTCTGCGTTCATGCACACCTGACTCTGGTTGACCACTGTGAGCCATCTTAGGCACTTGTGTATCACGTATTACCTCTGTTTCTTGAGCGAGCTCTGATTGATGCATTAACAGTAGTGGATGTGAAATGTATATCTCAACAAAAACACAAAAAGACAACAAGGAGAATAGAGATATATAAAAATAACCTCTTTCCACATATCACTGAAACTAGGCAAATGTGATCTGAAATTGACTGTGCTAAGATATAGCTAGTGAGCCTCAGAATGGTCATTGAAAACCCCTAAAATGCTGTGAAAAAATCACTGAAGAAATTAAAATACTATATTAGAAAAATTTTCTTAAAGAAAGAAAGCAATAGGAGATGACTAAAAGGATGTACAGAACCCACAGAAGACAAGAGGTCAGCTGTAGGAGACACTTCCTGGTCCTCGTCTCAGTCCAAGAAACCAATATTTGTAATCCCAAAGTTACGTTATTGGAATCCCATCAAGTTGATTCCAATCTATCACTTTCCAGGCAGCCCACAGCGAAAATGAGGACACTAAATTATGTTTTTAATCATCGGGGAGTCAAGGGGCTCTAGGTCCAGCCACGAAGATGGCTTCCCGGAACCAAGAGAGCGACCCAGGGCCTCACCCGGTTTTTATTCAGTGAGGGAGTGGCTTGAGGACTGAGAATTGTGGGAAGTAGGTGACTACTGTGAGCTGAGCTAGGTGTGGGGCCTACATTTACCTCTGCCATATGCAGAGA
>PVKA01045230.1:0-15665 GCA_004027165.1 Ctenomys sociabilis
TGAGAGCCAGGCGTGATGGCACATGCCTGTAATCCTAGCACTCAGGAGGCTGAGGCAGGAGGATTGTTGTGAGTTCAAGACCAGCCTAAGCTACAAAGTGAGCTTACGGCCAGCCTGAACTGCATAGTGAGACCCTGTCTCAAAAAAAAAAAAAAAAAAAAAAAAAGTGGTGAAATAACTGCATCAGTCAGATTCTGCAACTTGACCACTCAGTAACCAGCACTTCTCACATGTACCTAAGCACAAAAGAGGTACACAGGGGCTGGCAAGATGGCTCAGCGGTCTAAAGCGCCTGCTTTGGCAAGCTTAGGCAAGCTCTCAAGGACTGCAGTTGGATCCCCAGCACCACATGCTGTGCCAGCCCCTCCCCACAGGGCTGGCTGAGCTGACCCCCTCCCCCCCAAAACAAAAAAGATTCTGTGATGTGTAGCGAGACACTGTAACAAATAAATAAAAATTAAAAAAAAAAAAAAAAAGAGGTACACAGGGGTTGGGGAGATGGCTCAGTGGAATAAGCGCTTCCCTAGCAAGCGCAAGGCCTGAGTTCAATCCCCAGCTCCGCCAAAAAAAAAAAGTACACATGAAGATTTTCAGCCAGTGTTAGCTGGTCTTACTTACACAGCCTGGCATTGTGTTATAGCCCAAAGTGAATACATAATACTGTTTACTCATCTTAGCTAAATGACTATACAAGTAGACCTGGATTTTAATCCTGATTCTGTTAGAAGTCACCCAGGCTCTCAAGGTCTTGCATTCTCCATTTATAAAATAATTAAACTACATGGTTGCAAACATTCTACTTACTCAACAAATTAAAGCAATCTAAGTAATCAATAAATATCTATAAAGATCATCCTCAACTGATAAAGGAATGAGTACATACTCAAGGTCACAGGACTAGGATGGAGCATGAACTTCAGCCCAGTTTTTTTACACTATTCTAACACTTATAATTTCCAAGATACTTTTCAGCCAAAAAAAAGGAACATTATTCCTTTCTTCCAAGCTCAGTAAATCACTTGTCATAGCCAATAATCTTGCCTGACTCCAGAATAGCAAAGGACAGCAGAAAAGGACAGCAGGAAAAGAAACAACTATGTCCATATCATTAACCCAGGGAATCAAAAGACCTTAAGACATAAATTGGTGCAAATTTCTTTTCTCAAAATTGACAAGTATTTTCAGAAAAAACGTGTACAGTTTAAATTTAAACAATATAGCCGGGCGTGGTGGCGCATGCCTGTAATCCCAGCACTGGGGAGGCTGAGGCAGGAGGATTGTTGTGAGTTCGAGATCAGCTGAGCTACAAAGTGAGTTTAAGGCCAGCCTGAAATGCATAGTGAGACCCTGTCTCAAAAAGACAAATAAATAAACAAATAAATAATAAATTTAAACAATGTGATAAAAGTAACTCCAAGTAACAATGCTTCCTGAAGAATACAGCACTCAAGTTCTTTATTAATTCTAGAATCAGAATGTATGTCATTTGATCCAAAGAATTCCAAAGGTAATTGTAAAGGCTTGACACAGAACATCTACAATACTTGCTTTATTTTTATTAATAAAATATACATTTGATAACAAACTTCTGAAGATAACAACTTCTTGTGATGCTCAAGTTGGGGGTGAAAAAACACCTGACAGTAAACTTTCTAGATGGCTTATAACAGAAGAGTCAAGGTCGAACTATTGCATCTCCTTACCCTCTCTCTCATCTAGCATTTGAAAAGCAATTAATGTAAGCTCTGAAATACTCTATTCTGTATTCTCACAAATACAAACAACGATATTCTGAATCAGAAAGCTCTGTGAGGATAGGATGATACGAACAAGAGAAGGAGTTAACAGGATTATAGCTCAGGACAGAAAACTTCGGTGCAGTCTGAAAGCCAAAGCATTTATCTATTTTCTTGCAATTTCATCCCCTATTAAGTGAGAAAATGCATCTCACATGTTTCATCATATGATTATTCGAGTGGTATCAAAAGGTATTAAAACAGCCTTGAAATTGGCTATCAGTGAGAAATGACTATTATTACTGTTTACTACCTTGGTACCAGTTTCTCCAGACTCCTGGCCCGGCAATCGTAGATGTAACTATCAAGTCCTTGCTACTAAGAGTTGAGAAGTGAGGGCTTCAGGCATTGGGCCTAGAGGGCTCAAAAAAACTACCCCCCCCACGTCACCTTGTCCTCACCTTGGAGAATAGAAAGATACCCTAGAGGAAAGGGAGTGGTCCTCAGAAAGAAAAAATAAGTGTCCCTGCTCTTCTCCAGGCCGCAGCTGCTCAGACACATGTTTGTCGCAGTGCGAGGACAGGGCCCAGGAAACTCAGTGCTAGGGACGCCTTGACCTAGGGCAATAGAGGAGCAGGCAAGGGCGCTAGGCCTGTAACCCGCACTTGCACACAATAAGTCCGCCCGTGGTCGGGCCAGTCTGGCCTGGCCTCGCTCAGCGCCGCAGGCACGGGAGGAGGCACCCCGCCCCCGTGATCGAGGGCCCTGAGCTCGCTCACCTGCAGCCGGGTCACCAGCAGGCTGTAAGGCGCCATTTTGTGCACTGACAAAGATGAGGTCGCGTGAAAGTGACGTTGCACGCGGCACCTTTAAAGCCTGGGAGAAGGGGCGTGGCTTTAAAAAAGCTAGGCGGCAGGGCGAAGGCGGGGCCTGTCTAGAGGCGCCAGAGCCCTTCCGAACGCAGTAGGCGGAGCTCCTGGAAAGAGCGGTTACAAAAGCTTGTAGAAGTAAGCACAAGGTCCTGGGTTCAACTTCCTGCACAAAAAGTACTTGAAGGATAAAAGGCATAAAAATGTTTTGTCTACGAGTAAACTCTGGTTATCTATGCCCTCCAAATCTGAGTATCTTCATTAAACTTTGATACATCTGCCAGAACGTGGCTTTCCAGCCTTGAGGGAAACTCCCGCGAGAGCTAGCGAGATTTGGTGAAAAGATTGTGAAGGCTGATGGAAGCCTCAAGAACCAACCACCGCGACCTGGAGGCAGGAGCCATAGGGGTTAAAGGTCGGACGGAAGTCACCCAAGCTTCCGGCAGCCCTCTTGGGTAGTGGTTATGGCTAAACATCATCCGGATTTGATCTTTTGCCGCAAGCAAGCTGGTGTTGGTGAGGCAGCACCCTGACCCCGGCTCTGTGGGTTGAGGTGGTAATAGGAGCTTAGAACTGGGGGTTTCCATAGCTTTCTTAGGGTTTGCTACTGAAGGGTGCCACATTTCCCGCCTCATGGTCGCTAGGTTTTGTGAGCGCGCGCGCTTTCGAGACCTCTGATGTGAGGCGGCAGTGCGCGTCTCAGCTGGACCTGGGGAAACTCGGATTGCGTGAGAACGGGGAGGGGCTTCAGGATGGTGCTCCAGGCCCTGCGTTTTATTCCCTGAGTCTAAGATCCGCTTCCCACAGAGCTCCCAGCCGTTTTCTGTTCCCTACCTCAAGCTCCAAAATGAACCCACCCATAGACCTTAATTCTAATTGTATTGTTTCTCTTCTTTCATTTTTACAGCCATCGGAAGACTGTGTGAAAAATGTGAGTGTAACGCACCCCAACACCCTACTTTTCAGTTTTTATGGAGCCAGCATGGCCGCATTTCCAGAGGTGCTACAAAGCAAGCGCATGCCTTCCAGATGTGCCTGGAAGCACATGAATGCTGAATGCCAGGCTGTGACGAGAGCCTACACCTTCCCCCATCCAACTTGTGCATTGGAAACACAAGGTTTTGAGAAAATAGCTCTGGACGTGGCAAACTCCCAGTGTGGCATGAACCACGCACACACACATTTTGCCAGTGATTACATAAATTTATAACTTCCTGGGTGCTGTTCTGAGTCCTTTACATACACTAATTTTTTTTTTTTTCCTTTATGGTACTAGAAATTCAACGCAGAAACTTAGGGCCAGGGACACAGCTCAGTGCTGCCTGGAAAGTATTGAGCTCCTGAGTTTGATTCCCAGTACCAAAAAAAAAAAAGGAAAAAACCAAGCAAAACCCAAGGACTTTTTTTTTTTTTTTGTATTTAGTACAGGGTCTCACTACACAAATCAGATTTGTAGTGATTCTCCTGTTTTCAGCCTCCCAAGTGCTGGGATTACAGGCACACGCCACCATGCCCAGTCTTAGTTGCCTTCTCAGC
The DNA here is from genome assembly GCA_004027165.1 of Ctenomys sociabilis. Classification (NCBI taxonomy): domain Eukaryota; kingdom Metazoa; phylum Chordata; class Mammalia; order Rodentia; family Ctenomyidae; genus Ctenomys; species Ctenomys sociabilis. The sequence continues at coordinate 4,142 of PVKA01045230.1, forward strand.
GTGCCTCTGGGGGCAGGGCTGGCATGACACACTGGGTATTGAACCCCCGGCCCCTCCCCTTGCCTAAACAGGTGCTATAGTCCTCTGAGCTGGCTGGCTGGCCCTAAATCTGGGACTTTTATAAGTCACAGTCCTAAGCCATATTTTCTGCCCTTTATAATTGAGACAGGGTCTTCCCTAAGCTTTCCCAAGTTGAGTTTGAACTTGTGATCCTCTACCTTAAGGTATCCACCACCATGTCGAGCTCACTAACGTTTTGTATGTGTTGAGCAGATTGAGATGGGTGCTGAATGAGACAAGTTTTGTGATACTGAAGTAGAAGAGGGCCCCAAAATCACTGTCACATAGCAGGAGAGGTCAAAGGACTTGAAGCACTTGCTAGTGAACATGACTCTTACTTGCTTTTCCTTGCAGGTGATGGCAAGTGTGTAATCTGTGACTCCTATGTGCGTCCCTGCACGCTGGTGCGAATATGCGATGAGTGTAATTATGGCTCTTACCAGGGGCGCTGCGTGATCTGTGGAGGCCCAGGAGTCTCTGATGCCTATTATTGTAAAGAGTGCACCATCCAGGAGAAGGACGTGAGTGTACACAGGCTTTCATCTGGCCCTTCTTATTTTGTCATACTCTGCTATCCACAGCAGTGTCCTCAGGTCTGTGGAGATTACTATGTTCAGCAGCTAGTTATCTAGGTTGTAATTTCTTTAAGTTCTATGAGCCAAACTGGGTGTTGTCCAATAAAGGGCAGCTATTTTGCATCAAGGGCAAAAAAATGCAAGAGAAGCAAGTCTTTGTCAAAACCAGCAATTTGGAAAGCCCTTTCTACGCCTTTGATGTTCCTTTGTGATTATTCTTATTCACAGTGTTTCTGCATTTGTAATTTCTAACTGCATAGTGTATCTGGCCAATCAGTAGTTCTCCAGATAAATCGATAATTAAGAAGACTGCTTGGATGGGTGTGGTGGCAGAATTGAATTTAGGATAATTCAAGTTGATTTCAGCCTTAAGAAGTTCTCTTAGTTACTCTTCTCTCATTGCTAGACAAATATGTGACACCCAAAATGAAGGAAGGAAAGGTTTATTTAGCTCACATTTACTGGAAGTTTCAGTCCATATTTAGCTGGCTGCAAGGCAGAGCTACACAAAGCAGAGAACCTCTCATGGAGGCAAGGAGCAAGAGCACAAAAGCAGAGGTAGCAGCAGCTCAAGCCTGTTAACTTCTCTTCCCTCCTTACATTGTAATGCAAATTACCTGCCCCAAGACTGCTGGAGGCTTTGGGGGAACACCTAAACACAAACTATGACAGAAGTTTTTTGATATTTATTTTTGGTGGAACCAGGGATTGAACTCAGGCCCTTGAACTTGCCAAGGAAGCACTTATTCCTCTGAGCCATCTCCCCAGCCCCAGAAGTTTTTTGTTTGTTTGTTTTTGTTTTGTTTTGTGGAACCCTGATTAAACTCACCAGGGATTGAACTCATGCCCTTGCCCCTTGCGCTTGCCAGGCAAGTGCTTATTCTACTGAGCCATTTCCAAGGGGTCAGGGAGATGGCTCAGTGGAATAAGCACTTCCCTGGCAAGCGCAAGGGCCTGAGTTTGATCCCCGGCTCCGCAAAAAAAAAAAAAAGAAAAGAAAAGAAACTTTAAAAAGTGTATTTCCATTAGGGGAGCTGGGGAGATGGCTCAGTGGAATAAGTACTTCCCTGGCAAGTGCAAGGGCCTAAGTTCAATCCCCGGTTCTGCCAAAAAATAAATAAAGAAAAAAAAAAATACTAGCCATTTCCCTGGTCCCTCATCCTTAAGTTGAAGAACATCTTGCTGCAGAATTGCTTGTGGGTCTTCCTTGGGTTTTTGCATTTGATATTATATAGTGCTGCCCCTCACATCCCCCTTCCTGGGGACTCAGACTAGGCTCTTCTCACTGAGCCCGTTTTCCATTTTTTTTATTTTGGGACAGTCTCACTAAGTTGCTCATGATAGGCCTGTTTCAACCTTCAAAATGGACTGGGATTATCAGCATGCACCTGGCTCAACTGGTTATTCAGTTCCTGAACCAAAAAGGCCAAGAGAGAAGGGGCTTCTTAATCAGTACCAAAGACACATTTTACCTTTGTTCTTTAATACAGAAGCAGTGGAGTGGAGGTGGGGGAGAAGGGAGCCATGAACTAGGTCATTTTCATCTTATATAGTCCCCTTCCCTCTAGGCAAATAGTACATACTTACCTAATGTAGGGTAAGGCAAAAAATAAATACCTAGTTTTGTTCTCTCTCTTTTTTTGTGGTACCAGGGATTGAACTCAGGGCCCTGCACTTGCCAGCAATTGCTTACTCTACTGAGCTATTTCCCCAGCCCTATACCTAGTTCTTCATATTCCCATTATCGTCTCCCTATTCCTCACAATAACTTTGTGAGGTTGGAATTATTACCTATCTTGTTTTCCGTGTGTGTGTGTGTGTGTGTGTGTGTGATCAATGATTAAAATAAGGACCTTGCACTTATGCCTTTATGCCACTTAGCTATCTCTCCAACTATCTGTCTAATTTTTATAGTTCTCTCCTGACTAGTAACTGGTAAAGCCAGCCTGACCAAACCTTGTTTCTCTACCACACCATGTTATCCTTTCCTAAGTTCTTTGGGGCCTGCACCACTGTTGAGGACAAACAATGCATTCACCTCAGCAGTCTTTGTAGAGATACTAGACCAGACAAGACTCCCTTTACACAACTGAAGGTGTTTAGGAAAATGAGAAGAGTCATAGATTAAGGACCAAAAAATAATTTGAACATTCTGCTGTTCTAAGCTCTGATTTGCATTCACATTGACTGTCAGATCATATCCTGTATTGTACAAGTGTGGATCTAACCTATGAGCTAGGTTCTACCCCTTCAGAGGAGGGACCCTGGTTCTCTCCTTTTCCCAGGTCTTGTGCAGTGCCTGACTGATTTCTAGGACGAGCATGATACACACTGATGGTGCTGCCCCTTTGAATTATCTATGACAGGGGCTGGGGAGATGGCTCAGTAGGATAAGCGCTTTCCTGGCAAGCATAAGGGCCTGAGTTCAATCCCTAGTTCCACCAAAAAAAAAAAAAAAAAAAAAAAGCCTGAATTATCTATGAGGCTAGGAGTCTCCCTTAAAATGTTGATGCGGAGTTGGTGTTGGTTAAAAAAAAAAAGATAATACAATTCTATGAGCAAGGAAGAGAAGGTATGAACAAATCGGGATTGAACTCAGATCCTTGCACTTGCCAGGGAAGCACTTACTCCACTGAGCCATCTCCCTAGCCCATATGAACAAATCTTAAACTAGCTAGAGTTCACTACTTAAGGACAGTGTTTTCTTGAACTTTTACATGGCTATAGCTAGAGTTTTTATTTGGCATAAACTTGCAACATTAGAGAATGTTTAATAAGTTGTCAGTTGCCATCTGACTTGTTTGCATGTGCTGTGTGACCTGATATCTGTGGATCCTCATGCCTCATATCTGTCCCTAAAAATTATTCTAGGCATCACTTCCCCAACTTCATGTTATACAAGAACGGTCTTGAGGATACTTGAGATGATGTCTGGCTCACATTTACCCAGCACTAGTTTCCGAAGGACGCAAAGCAGTCCAGTGACATGATCCAGGCTCTCATCCTTACAGATCAGCATGGAGATGAGGTGGCCATGGCATTTTCCTATGCAGAAATCTTCCTACAACAAAGCCACCCCATTATTCTTCTCTTCTTCCTGTACCTTGCATAATTTATAAGGAAATTGGGCCAGTAAGCTAAGATGGGTGTCCTCATTTTTAGTTTTTCAAAACCTTGGGGATGATCAAGAGTCGGGGACAATAGCTGTGAATGTTGGCATCAGAGGACTGAGTTTTGTTTCAACATTGTGCTAATACCCTTAACCATTAATTTCCTCTATTCCTTTAACCTGCCATTTTCCTCATCTCTCCCAGCCAGAGTAAGAAAAATAGCTGTGGGCTGGGGACAGGGTTTGGTTTGGTTTTCTTTTGGTGGAACCAGGGATTGAACTCAGGCCCTTGCGCTTGCCAGGGAAGCGCTTATTACACTGAGCCATCTCCCTGGCCCCAAAAGGCAGACTCATATTCCAGCAAATGTTTTTTTTTTTTTTTTTTTTTTTTTTTTTTTTTTTTTTTTTTTTTTTTTTTTTTTTTTTTGTTTTTTTTTTTTTGCTGAACCAGGGTTTGAACTCAGGCCCTTGCACTTGACAGGGAAGCACTTATTCCACTGAGCCATCTCCCTGGCCCCAGGGTTTTATTTTTATACTGGAGCTCAAACCCTCCAATTTGAGGGTCCTCACTATGGGCTACATTCTCAGCATCTCCCCATTAAAAAAAAAATCTTGAAACAGCATCCCACTAAGTTAGATGCCCAGCTGGGATAGAACTTGTGGTTCTCTTTCCTCAGCCTTCTAGAATTCTGGATTACAAGCTTCGCCACTTTTTTATCGCAGTTGTGATGGGGATTGAACTCAGAATCTTTGCACTGAGCTATATCCTTAACCTCTTTTTTTAATCTTAATTTTTTGAGGTAGGGCTCACTAAATTGCCCAGGCTAGGCTTAAACTTCCAATCTTCTTGCTTCAGCCTCCTAGAGTGTTAGGATTACAAGCTTGTGACACCACACTGGTTTAAATTTGAGTTTCATTTTTATTTTATTGTTATTTTTTAATATACTTAGTACAAGGTTTCATTACGTATATGGGACTTGTAGTGACCCTTCTGTTTTCAGCTTCCCAAGTACTGGGATTACAGGCCCAAACCACCACACCCAGTCTCATTCGCAGTCTCAGCCTGCCCCAGGGTCTTAGACTGTTACCAGGCTAGAGAGCGTCTGCCTAAGCAGGTGCTTTAATCCACTGAGCTATCTGGCCAGCCCTTAAATTTGATTTTTAAATTAAAAAAGAGAGGGGCAGATGTTGGCTTGTAGCTCAGTGGTAGAGTGCACACATAACATGCATGAGGCCCCAGGTTCATTGCCCAGCACCCAAAAATAAAAGCCGAAAGGAATGAGATTTTTGTTGGGCAGAAATGAGCTTTAGATGGTAAATCATTGTAAGGCTGAAGATATTTCCACTCCCTTGGGGCGGTATCAGTCATCCTGATGCTGGAAGCAAGGTCTAACGTCTGTGTTTTAATTATCTCACTGTCCCATACGTAAGCTGGGTAAGGTTATGCCTTATCCCTTTTGCTATTGCTGTCTCGTGCCATTTAAACAAATAACAGGGCCGGGGAGATAGCTCAGTAAGGCCCTGAGTTCAATCTCCATTACCGCAAAAAAATAATAAAAGCAGAGCAATAGATTGTCTACAGCTGCAGACAGAAGATGTACGGCTGTTTAGAAGATCTCATGCTGTTATGCAGAGACTGGGCTTTACCTCACTGGTATTCTGGAATAGTTGCCAAGGGAATAAACAGTTCTTCACCTTCTGTGTTGTTGACAAAGCAGGTCTGGCCTCAGGCACCTGCTCCTAATTTGTTACCAGTGACACTGCTCACCTTCAGGAATCGTGTTTTTGTAATCTCACATTTTCCTACACTTCAGTTCTGTAGAAATTTTTCTTTAGTGCATGATTTGTGTTGGTTTTTTTTTTTTTTTTTTTTCGGAACCAGGAATTGAACTCAGGCACTTGTGCTTGCCAAGGAAGCGCTTATTCCACTGAGCCGTCTCCCTGGCCCCTGTGTTGGTTTTAAATGTTTAAAAGTCTTGCATTTTAGGCCGGGCGTGGTGGCGCATGCCTGTAATCCCAGCACTCGGGAGGCTGAGGCAGGAGGATTGTCGTGAGTTCGAGACCAGCCTGAGCTACAAAGTGAGCTTAAGGCCAGCCTGAACTGCATAGTGAGACCCTGTCTCAAAAAGACAAAAAATAAATAAATAAATAAATAAATAAATAAAATAAAAGTCTTGCATTTTTATCAGTAAGCCAGGGTAATTTTTGTAATTTGCTTGGCTGCCACCGAATGAACTTGATTGATGCAGCCCTTTCCAGAAGAGAAACCTAAGGTCAATGAGGATTCCTCCTCCATCTGCTGGCCATGGGTTCTCCTGGTGTGTTTTAGAAACATATGATAGAAACACCTGATAGCTTAGAGGAACTCACAAAGTTTCTTGAGGTGTTTTGGGAGGAGTAGCTTAGTGGTGAAACACCTGTGTAGCCGAATATGTCTAGGCCCCCCAAGTTCGAACTCAGCAACACAGAAAAAGACTGTGGGGGCTGAGGCAGAAGGGTTGCCGTGAGTTTGAGGCCACCCTGGACTACATAATGAAACTGTCTCAAGAAACCAAAAAAGCCAGGCATGGAGGCATGTGCTTATAAGCCTAGCACTAAGAGGCTGAAACAGAAGCATCACCACCAGCTTGAGGTCAGCATGAGCTACAGCAAGACCCTGTCTCAAAAAAATCTTTCTTCAATGAATATAAATCTTTGTTTGGGGCTGGGGAAGTAGCTTGGCAGAGACTAGGTGTGGTGGCACGCTCCTGTAATCCCAGCTCTTGGAAGGCTATAAACAGGTGTATTCACTATGACTCAGGATCTAGTAGTGAGACCCTGAACACCCTGTAAACCCTTCTCTAAAAAATAAATTAAAAAAAAAAAGATGGCTTGGCAGTCTAGGCACCTGCCTGGCAAGCGCAAGAACCCAAGTTTGATTCCTAGTACTACATGCTACACAGGCCCCAGAACCTGGGCAAGCCATGCTGCCCAAAGACCAGGCATGGTAGCACATGCCTGTAATCCCAGTGCTGGGGCTGGAATTGTAGCTTGGTGGCATAAGCTCTTAGCTGGCAAGTACAAGGTCCTGAGTTTGATCCCTGAAGCCAAAAAAAAAAGTATAATCCCAGTGCTGGGGAAGCTGAGACATGAGGATCACTACAAGTGTGGACTGTGTAGCAAGACCCTGTTCCAAACATAGCTGTTAAACCATTTAATCCTTTTCATTTTCTCAGGTAGGTTTTCCCATTCTAGTTATTTTATGACACTAAACAGACTGGAGGAGATTAAATTACCAAGGTCAGGTAACCTGGCTCCAGAGCCTACCTCCTCATGAGCTGTGTGGCCTGGGGCAGGTCCCCACCGCCTAGTGCCTCCCAGCAACCCCTGGGCCTCTGTGAATGAATCCTAAATCCCTGGCCTGCTGCCAGTCCTGGGTACTTACAGTGAGGAGTGTGGGAAGGAGAGGCGATGAATCCCACTGCTGATGAGGACAGTTGAGAAAATTTGTCCTATCCACGGCATCTCCAGAGAGTTTACACTACTGCTGTGTTTAATATCATGGCTTCATAGGCCAAACAAGCAATTCCTTTGGTTTACTAGAAAAGCAGACAATGTTGTACACAAATTTATATGCCATACTGCTATCGCCCCCCCCCCAAAAAAAAAAAAAGATTTCAGATAAAGTCAACAGGCCCATTGAGGCTGCCAACTCACCTCCCCTGATTTTCCTCCTGTTGCCCTGGATGGGCAGCTAGCGTCATCACTTGACACAGGCTTTACAGTGAAACTACTGCAACCCCACAATGTGTCCAGAACAGCTGTCAGCAGCCAGGGCTAGCTCAGAAGCATGCCCCACACACTGTCCAGTGATGTGAGTGATGACATTGAAGGTGCAGAGTGCTGTTTGCTCCTGCTTTCCCCTTGGGTGGTATGCTCTCCTTGGGACAGTGTAGGAGGATTGGAGCCGGGTCTGCAGATGACAGTTACATTTCTAAACCTGTCACTTAAGAACCTTTAGCATAAGAGAGTGAGATTCATGAGTACGATGGCACTTGTCTGTAATCCCAGTGCTGCAGAGGCAGGAGGATCACTAAGTTCAAGGCCAGCCTGAGTTATAGAGGGAGAACCTATCTCAAAAGAAAGGATTTCAGATTCCTCCTTACCTGTATTATGTCTGTGACAACAGTGTGCTGAGAATCCAGTATCCTAAATGTAATCACAAAGGCCAGCAAGATAGCTCTGCTTGAGCCCTGGCCCCACATGCTGCCCTCCCCCACAACCAAGTCCAGGCATTACACTTATAATCCCAGCCTAGGGAGGCTGAAAACAGAAGGATCACTACAAGTCTGGGCTACATAGTGAGACTCTGCACATACATACATACATACATACATACATACATGTAATTGCAATCTGCAGATGGAGAGTAGCCAGACCCTGAGTGTGCACTGCATGTTTCATTTGTTACATCTTGTTTTGTTTTTGTTTTTGAGATAGGATTTCCCTATGTAGCTCGGGCTGGCCTTGAACTCACTTTGCAGCCCATGTTGGCCTCAAACTCAGAACAGTCCTGCCTGTCTCAGTTACTCTCGTCATTGAGACAAATACTCAAAATCAAAAAAGGAAATGTTTATTTAGTTCACAGTTAATGGAGGTTTTAGCCCTTACTCAGCTGGCTCCAAGGCAGAGTAGCACATGGCAGAAGATAGCAGTTAATGGCATTGGAAAACAGGAAGAGCAAATGGAAAGAGTATCAGCAATAATGGCTACAGAGAGCAAGCCTGTCTCCCTTAAGTCACATTCAAGCTATCCGCCTCAGGCTGGGTGTACTCACACCCATAATCTCAGAGGATTATGAGTTAATCACAAACTGTAGAAGTCTGCCCCATGACTGCATGAGGCTTTGGGGGAACTAGACACAAACCCTAACCGTGCCTCTGCCTCCTGGTGCTGGGATTACAGGTGTGCACCACTACACCTGGCTTCTCATATCTTTTGTTATTAGCGTATGTTGGTTATACAAGTTAGTGGCTTTCATTTTGGCAGATCTATATATGCATGTAACAAACTTTGATTATTTTAGATGTTTAGGACTGGGAAGATAAGCTCAGCGGCACAAATGCCTCCCTGGCAAGCGCAAGGTTGTGAGTTTAATGTCCAGTACTTGGGGTAAAAAAAAATGATGTTTAATAAATTCTTGATGAAGTATATAGGCTAACAGGAAAGAGAACAAAGGCATTAGCCCAGTCATCATAAAGTAGCCACTGAAAATTCCAAAGAGGGGGGTGAAGTAGTACTGATTGATCTGAGCCACTTGGTTAGGGAGCTAGGGATGTTTCAACAATGTGCAAACCCATTTATTGGTGGCTTTTTCTTTTCAAGAGGTGCTACTGGGGATAAAATGCAGGGCCTAATATACATAGAAGAGAAGAGCTACCCTGCCAACCCTAGCAGGGTCTTTGAATCCTAGGATGAAGAGTTTAGTTTTTGTTTTGTTTTTTAGATTTTCTCTTCAGTCTCTTGATTCAGTCTCAAAGACATTCTAGTTTCTTTATTCTGTTTTCCAGCGAGATGGCTGCCCAAAGATTGTCAACTTGGGGAGCTCTAAGACAGACCTCTTCTATGAACGCAAAAAATACGGCTTCAAGAAGAGGTGATTGGCAGGTGGCCTCTGCCTCCCCCATCAAGCTGCTGCAGCTGCCAGAAAAGACACCCTCACCCACCAGCACAGAGCAGGGCCTGCCCACCACACTCACCTGCCCCTGTGCTACCACCTTACCACCCTTCCCTCTCCCTGGCATGGGCCAGGGTAGACTCAGAAGAGGATTCTTCACAGAGCACACCTGCCAGCCACCCAGGAAAAACTGATAGATTAGTCCATGGCTTTCTTTAACTCTTGTGAAGCAAGGCTGTTCTCCACACTGATATATTCTCTGTATTCCAGGAGTCCCTTCCTTCCAGGCATGTGACACAGGGCTAACTCTGAAGCCCTTCTTCCCCCAGTGCCCAGCATGTCCCTTACCAGCTCAGCTAGATGGCAGTTGTCCTTGAAGATGCTTCAGAGTGTGGCAGAGAGCTGTCAGGACAGTCATTGTGACACAGGCATTTAGCCGTGTAACACCAGGTGGTGTGGGTTTCAGGTTTTCTTATGAAAAATTGGAAGCTCTTTCTGTTGCTATTATATTAATAAAGTTGGTGTTTATTTTCTGGTTTTTGTTTTCCCCATTTGGGAGTTCATCACATTAGCAATTTATTTTCATCATTAAAAAGTGTTGGCTCTGGTCAGGGATAGCTCAGCAGTACTGCGCCTGCCTGGCAAGTACAAGATCCTGAGTTCAGTTCTCAGTGCCAAAAATTAAAAACTTGTTGACTCAACAGAGGTAGGGGATTCATAAAGTACCTGTCCAAGAAATATACTGCAACTAATGTAGCACACACCTGCAAATCCTAGCACTCCAGGAGGTTGAGACAGGAGGATGGTCAAGAGCTAAAGACCAGCTTGGGCTACAGCATGAGCTCAAGGCCAGTCTGGATTGCACAGGGAGACTGTCAGAAAAAAAATACCACTGAATGAAATTCAAAACCACTGAGCCCTTTATGGTTGGTAAATCAAGGCATTTTTAGAAACTGTCCCTTCCTGCACTGTAGTTTGAATTCTGAACTGGAGAGGGCTTGTAGTCATGAGAGTGAAACCATGAGACTGATGAGTTGGGACCCCTCAACTGGCAGGCTTGACTTCCTGCTCAGCCCAGGAAGGGGCTTGGCCTCACCTGGGGGCACCTCTGAGGCCAGGGATCAGCCACAGCCACCTGGGCTCCTTTTGTGTTGCTCAACTGCTGCTTTGCATTTTGCCTCTGTTATTTTTTAATCTGCTGTGTGGCACTCCCCACCCCCATTGCTGTGCTCTGCTAACTGCCTGTACTCCCACTTTCCCTGGAGTCTTCTTGAAGCTGCAGAAAAAATAATAATAACATTATGTTTGGCCCAGCAAGTTGCAGCTGTTTAGTGTTGAAGAACAGAAGTCAAGAAAGCCAAATAATAAATAACCTAAGCTTTCAAGGATATGTTAAGAACAAATGGGCAAAGGTGGATCACAAGGGGATTGTAGGAAACTGCCTCAGCAAAGGTCTCCAGTGAAGGGATTAGGAAATTTAGCAGTTGTAAACTATCAGGTGGTCAGGCAAGGTGATGCACACGTAATCCCAGCACTCAGGAGGCTGAAGCAGAAAGATCCCACAAATTTGAGGGCAGTCACACACTCCCCCCGACCTAAAAAAAAGTACCAATTTTATACACAGGTAAAAGAGGGTATTAGGTCAAAAAGGACAGAAACAAGATCATATTCAGATAATCAAAAGTTGAAGCTGATTTTTTTTTTTTTTTTTTTTTTTTGGTCTTTTTGAGACAGGGTCTCACTATGCAGTTCAGGCTGGCCTTAAGCTCACTTTGTAGCTCAGGTTGGTCTCGAACTCACAACAATCCTCCTGCCTCAGCCTCCCGAGTGCTGGGATTACAAGCATGCGCCACCACGTCCGGCTTTTGAAGCTGATTTTAAGTTAACTTTAGTCTTAATATATAATATGAAAATGTGAGCTGGGCATAGTGACACACACTTATTAGTCCAGCACTCAGGAAGGATAGCTGCAAGTCTGAGGCCAGCCTGGGCTACATAGTGAATTCAAAACCAGTCTGAACTACACAGTGAGACCCTTGTCTAAAAAAAAAAAAAAACATTTAGGGGGCCAGGGAGATGGCTCAGTAGAATAAGTGCTTCTCTGGCAAGCACAGGGGCCTAAAT
>PVKA01045231.1:0-15665 GCA_004027165.1 Ctenomys sociabilis
TTTTTTGTCTTTTTGAGACAGGGTCTCACTATGCAGTTCAGGCTGGCCTTGAGCTCACTTTGTAGCTCAGCCTGGTCTCGAACTCACAACAATCCTCCTGCCTCAGCCTCCCGAGTGCTGGGATTACAGGCATGCGCCACCAGCCCGGCTTTTTTTTTTTTTTTGTTTCTCCAGTTTTTGATCTGCAAACTTAGGTTGTTAACCCTCCAGAAGTTTATTATTACCCTTCAACATATGCAGTTCAGTTTACCCACACTATTAGTCAAATATCAGACATCATAGGCATAACATGGAACATGTATTTTCCATCAAGTATTGAGATACTAAACTAAGTCCGTACAGAATATGAAGAAGAAAAAAAATTTAAAAAAATAGGAACGAACACTTACATATATTTGCATAGATATTTAGAAATCCATCCATATACAGCATAGTAGCATTGTAGCATGACTGTCTTGTGACTTTTTTTGTATTATTTTTCATTTACTACCCTTTAAAAAAGGGCAGTGTAGTAATAGCTGGTAGTTAACATTTAAGTACAGTAATGTAAATGGTTAAAGCAGTAGTATCCAGTAGGATGAACAATAGCTCAGAATCTTAAAGGTTAAATTCATTTAGACTTTTTAGACTTACTTTTGCTTAAATATATGTTAATTTTGTAGTATTGCATTCCCTGACGTGAACAAAATTCACATCAAACAGAGCTAAGAATTTCTTTGAAAATATGTTTTTTAATATAACAAAAATCAAATATATATAAAATAATCTAAATCTCTGGCTGGGAATATAATATAGCTCAGTGCTCTGCTTGGCAAGCTCAAGGTCCTGAGTTCATGTCCTAGTGGCAAAAAAAAAAAGAGAATGCTCTCCCCAAATTCACTTACTTATTGCAAAGTTCCAACACTGCAGTTAAACCTGAATACTGAAGTTTAAGCTTAGAAAAAATAACTCATACATTATCATCTTTTGTCTTAAAAGAAAACACAGTAACAGAGCTTTCCAAACAATCTTTTATTGAATATGACCTTTGCTGTTTGCATGCTAACAGTTTATCAAACCTTTGCTAGAATGACTTGGCTCAGTGCTGACAGATCCTTCAGTGCCTTAAGCTGCTTTTATCAGTCAGATAATGATACCAGTAATTCAGCACTGTTCAGAGGGTAATCTAGTGCAGTTATAGGAAAAACTGTGCTATCAAAGAACAATTTATGGGGAACTTGAGGGGTGTCTCTACTCCCCTGTCCCTAGGGATTGAACTCAGGATCTTGAGCTTGCCAGGCAGGTGCTAAAGCCACTACATCCCCCATCCCAGATTATGTCTTTTTTGTAGGAAACCATTAAGAATTCTCTTAGCTAAGTATGGTGACACAGTCCTGTAATCTGAACACTTGGGAGTCTTAATGCAGGACGATGGCTATTTTTAAAAAGGAAATACTTTGCATATTTAGTTTTTTTTTTACTTAGAGAATAACAACAGTATTAAAAATGAGTATAAGATAGCAATTTTTGAGCCAGCCTGGCCTACATAATGAGACACTGTTCTAAGAAACAGGACATAGCTGGGCGTGGTGGTGCACCCCTGTTATTCCAGTACTCAACTGGAGGCTGAGGCAGAAGGATCACTGAGAGCTCCAGGCCAGCCTGGACTACATAGTTCAAGGCCAACACTGATCTGCACCTTGAAACCTTGTCTAAAAAACAGCAACAAAAACAAAAAATAGATTTAAATAAAAAAAAATTCTCTTATTTGAGACAGGGTCTCACAATATAGTCCATGTGGGCCTTGTGCTGCATAGCCCAGGCTGGCCTTGTTACTGCAGCAGTCCTTATGCCTAATCTCCAGAGTGCTAGGATTACAGGTGTGTACCACCAGGCCCAGCAGGAGATTCTCTCTCTCTCTCTCTCTCTCTCTCTCTCTCTCTCTCTCTCTCTCTCTCTGTCTCTCTCTTTTTTGGTGGAACTGGGGATTGAACTCAGGCCCTTGTGCTTGCTAGGCAAGCGCTTACTCTATCGAGCCATCTCCCTGGCCCCAAGATTCTCTTTTTTTGTTGTTTCTGTTCAGTCAAAATTTATCTACTGATTTTTTCTATGTGATGTTTCAAGATTCTAAATGTGTTTGATTTGATTTATGTAGCATGAATAACATACAAAATATTTTCAAAAACTTTTATCGTTGATAACAATACTGTTCTGATCTTCAACCAAAAATCATTACATTTTTGTAAATATTCTATGTAATTAGCTAGAATAATTATTTGGTATAAGTAAGTTCTGAAACTTACACTTTTATATCAATGATTCTTCCAATAAAAAGCAAATATGTAATCCCAACACTTGGGGAGACTGAGACAAGAGGATTACTAAACTTGAAGCCAGTCTGGGTTATATAGTGAGCTCAAGTTCACCTTGAGCTACATAGATAAATACAATGTATTAAAAAAAAAGAAAAGCATGGCAAATACTAGGTTGACTTTGCTTAGATTACATTCCTTTTTTTTTTTTTAAAGATTTATTTGGTTGGGGGTCTCCTACACAGCTTAAACTCGTAGTGATCCTCCTGTTTCAGTCTTCCCAGCACTGGGATTACATGTGTGTGTCATCATACGTGGTTTTGGTGGCTGGCTTGGTGGGGGTCCAGCACGCCATGTAGTACTAGGATCAGACCCAGGTTCTTGTACTTCCAGGCAGGCACTTAGACCACTGAGCTGTCTCCCTGACCCCCAGGTTTTGTAAATTATAGAATTTTAAAATTAAGTGGGATGGGCATGGTACAGCACTTGAGAGGTTGAAGCTAAAGGATTGCCTGAGTTTCAGGTCAGCCTGAACCACATAGCAAGACCCTATCCATATCTCAAAATAACAACATCAATGAAAGAAGGGACTTTTAGCTGAATCTGGTATTTCGTGCCTGTAGTCCCAGTGCTCTGGGAGGTTGAGGAGGATCATAAGATCAAGCACAGCCTGGACAACTTAACAAGACCATGTCTCATAATAAAAAAAAGGGGGGGGGGGCTGGAGATCATAGCTTTGTGCGAAGGTCTAGGTTTAATCCCTGTTACTGCCAAAGAAAAAAGGGACTTAAGAAGTATCTTGGGGCTGGGGAGATGGCTCAGTGGAATAAGCGCTTCCCTGGCAAGTACAAGGGCCTGAGTTCAGTCCCCGGTTCTGGAAGAAAAAAAGACGTATCCTAATCAGGGCTGTCGCACTCACAGTTTCTACTTGGAGTTGTCACCCTTGCTATTCAACTCCATCTTGCAAAACCCAGTTTCTACTTGTTCAAAGGGGAATACCCCTAAAAATGTATATACCTTGTTTAAATACTAAGAGAACTTGTTAAATATTCTAAGTTAAATTTGAGCAAGGGCGTTTTAGTCTTGTCTTTTTTTTTTCCTGCCAAAAGTAGTCTAGTCTTGTGTACTTGTTTTGCTTTTGAGATGGGGCCTTACTATGTAGTTTAGGCTGGTTTTGAACTTGCTATATAGTTTAAATTTCTTTTTCTGTTGTCTTTTTTACATATCTTTCCTATTGTCCTTGGAAAATAGAAAATTAAACTATTAAAGCCTAGTGTTCAGAGATTGTATTTTGTTGTTGTTTTTGAGACAAGGTCTTGTTGTATAGTCCAGGCTGGTCTCAAACTTTTTGATCGTCCTGCCTCAGCTTCCTTAATGCCCCAGGTTCAATCACCAGTACTGAAAAAAATTTTTTTTGGTAGAGGCATCCACTTTTATAAAATAAGGCCTAAAATTAAAACCAGCTTTCTTCTTTTTCTACCCATTTCCACTGTTCACAGCTAATCACTTTCATCTTTTGGCTGTTTTTCTGATTTTGATCTCTATTTCTCTAAATAATAGGCTCATGATGATACTTCATTTTTCAGTTCCAAGTATTCTGATTTTCTATTGTTAGCGGCAAGGAATGGGTATAAGAGGTCTTAAGTCTTATATCTCTTATTCCTTATTCTTTGATAATATTTACATAAATATTTATTTTTTCCTGCACTATTGGGGATTAAACCCAGGAACTCATATGTGCTATGTAAGTGCTCCATGGCTAATGTATAACCCTATCTCTAGCCCCTGGAACTTCCCTGCTTGCTTGCTTGCTTACTTGCTTGCTTTTTTTGTCCCAGTTACTGGAAATTGAATCCAAGACCTTTACACTGAGCTATTTATTTGCCCAGGCTTAACTTGAATTTGTAATGCTCCTGCCTCAGCTTCCCAGAATGCAGGCATTACAGGCCTGTGGCTCCCAGTTTCCAGCCCTTTTTTTAAAGTTTTTTTTGGGGTGGAACCAGGGATTGAACTCAGGCTCTTGACTTGCCAGGCAAATGCTTATTCTACTGAGCTATCTCCCTGGCCCCTAAAGTTTTATTTTGAGACATGTCTCCCTAAATTACCTAAACTGGCTTTCAATTTAGGATCCTTCTGTCACACCTTCTTGAGTAAGTGGGTTACAGTCATCTGCCTCTATACCCAGCTAGTTTAATATTAAGTTTTATTAATCAAAATTTATTATGGTGACTACATTAAATAGAAATGTTATTTGTCCTTGAGCCTTGTAGAGTGCTATGATTGTAATTTGTTGGTATTTTTCGTACTAATTTTTATTTATTTATTTGGTACAGGGTCTCACTATGCAGTTCAGACTTGTAGTGATCCTCCTGTCTCAGCCTCCCCAGTGATGGGATTATAGGTGTGTGCTACCACACCTAGGTTTGGGGCCGACAAGGCATGTGGTACCAGGGGTTCAAACTTGGGTCCTTGTGCTTGCCAGGCAGGCATTTAGACCACTGACCTATCTTTCCAGCCCTCTCTTACTGGTATTATCTTCAAGTTAATAATCTCAACTCTTTCTTTCATTTGTTTAGTTTTCACTGTAATCAGAAAAGCTTATTTTCAAACTGCCATTAGAACAATTCTCTCTGTGGCTCTGCCTTTTACATAATCAGTCAGTCTCATTTTCTTCTTGAAGTCGTCCTACTCCAGTCTAGACTGGTTGTTTTTTAAGGTCACTAATTTGCTTCCCCCATTGTCACTGTTGGAATTTCCTTTCTTTGCTTTGTTCCTGGGACAGTGCAGATTGGGAAGCCTCTGTTCTTTCCATTTCTGTTGTTTCACACTAGCATGCTTCCAGCTGGGATCTTTGCTCTGATTGTTCCCTAATATGGTTGATTTCTTCACTGCTTTAATATCTTTCTCAAATTTTATATTTATTAATTTGGTAGTGTTGGGTATGGAACGCAGGACCTTACATGTGCCAAGTAAATATTCTACCACTGAATTACACCCATACTAGATAAATGTTCTATTATTGAACTACACTGTAGCTCAGTGTAATTCACTGTAATCTGTAGTCCTCAGATTTCACCTTACACTTGCCATGACTGTTGGAGGTCACATTCCCAATGACTGGCCACTTCAGATCAGATCCCAGCTTGTAACATCACGTCAGCTATAATTCTCCTGTAATCCAGTTCCAGTTGAAAAGCTCTTCCTGCTGAGCGCCTGAGGCCTTGGTGGGGAGGACATTCAGATATGAATCTTAACAGTGCTTTATCACCTAATTCATGCATTCATTGGGTTTATTATTATTACCTCTCTTCCTCCAATAGAATATAAGCTGTATGAGAGGAAAGGTCTTTGTTCATGAATGTATCTATCCCAACTACTTAGAGTGCTAGCTGGCAGTATGGAAACACCGAAAAAATATATGTAGAATGAAGGTGCTCTGATCCATCCAGTTGCTTTTGGACAGCTTATTTATTTATTGAGACAGAGTTTGCACAGGATACCATGGTTCAATCCCCAGCTCCATCTGCCTTACCAGACCTGCCCTTAAGGCAGCCTGAGCCAGCTTAAAAAAAAAAAAAAAGATAATTAGAGATGTTCAGTTCTTGTGTATATAAATGGTTGAGTTTAATGCTTTAATGCCACACTTTTTTTTTGGTACTGAGAATCAAATCTAGCCTCACACTTGCCAGACAGGCACTGTGCTACTGAGCTATATCTCTGGCCCTGTACCATACTTTTAGATATGTCACTAGAGGAAAATTGTGCTTTGGCATGGGCTTATTATTGTCTGTAATAGCATTCAAAGTGAAAAGAGTTGAGAACACTTTCTTCACTCATTTCAGTGAAGAAATTGAAGTGTATACCCTTGCCAGCCACAAAGATTTGTGCTGTAGTGGACATTGATATAGTGCTTACTTTGTTCTGGTACTTTTCTTGTTTTATGTCATTTATCAGAATAGGTTCCTAATGAGGAAGGTACTGTTAAAAGTTATTAGTATTTTAATGGTAGACATAAACTAGGAATGTGACTTATGCCTACCATTAAAATACTAATATTTTAATAATACTCAGTGCCACAGTGCCTGCCTGGGAAGCATGAGGTTGTGAGTTTGATTCCTGGTACCGAAAAGAAAAGAAACTAAGTCACAAAACTATGACTTACCTGGGTCACACAGATATTAAATGGTAGAGTTGGGATTTGAACCCTTATAGTCTGGCTCCAGAGTTTATTCTCTTGAATTTTTTTTTTTCTTTAGCAGTGTCTAGCTGTGTTGTACAGGCACGTCTGGGACATGTGAACCGAATAATCCTCCTGCCTCAGTCTCTTGAGTGCTGGAACTGCATCTGTGAGGTGCTTGTCATTGTGTCTAGCTTGCTCATGTTCTCTCTCTCTCTCTCTCTCTCTCTCTCTCTCTCTCTCTCTCTCTCCCCCTCCCCCCCTTCCTGGTACTGAGGATTGGACATAGGGCCCTAGGTGTGCTAGGCCAGTGCTTTTATCACTTACCTACATCCTCAGACCATTTTATTTTTTTGTTTTGAGGTAGGCTGTTTCTAAGTTACCTTGACTGGCCTTGAATTTGTGGTCCTTTTACCTAACCTTGATGAGTAGCTAGGATTCTGTTGTGTACCATGATGCCCAGGTCTTAGTCATTTAAAAAAAAAAAATGTGATAAAATATGTGCAACATGTAGTGTTTTAACCATTTGGTTTTGTTAGGTTTTGAGGACTGAATTTAGGGCCTTGTACATGGCAGGCACGTTTTCTGATATGCTACATCCCCTGCTGCATTTTAATTTTTTTTTTTTTTTTTTTTGCAGAACCGGGGATTGAACTCTGGCCCTTGCCAAGGAAGCGCTTATTCCACTGATGCATTTTAATTTTTATTTATTAATTTTTTGAGTTTTTGAAACAAGGTCTCATTATGTAGTTCAGGCTGGCTTTAAACTATAATGACCCTCAGCCTCCCGAGTCTTGAGATTACAGGTGGCCACCAGCACACCTGGCATTTTTTTTTTTTTTTCGGAACCAGAGATTGAACTCAGGCCCTTGCACTTGCCAGGGAAGCATTTATTCCACTGAGCCATCTCCCCGGCCCACACCTGGCATTTTTAACCAAACCTGTAGGATTTAGTAGCATTTAGTCCATTAACTGTCATAGTTATTACTAATACCTGCTTACAGAACTTCTCTATTCCCACTTTAGTCACATCTGTTTCTGTGAATTTGCTTATTCTAGGTGAATTATATAATTATGCAGTGTTCATTGTTCTGTCTGATTTTTATTTCAATTACATGTTTTCAAGTTTTGTGTTACAGGATATATCAGAGTGTCTTTAAGGATCTATTCGAGTGTCTTTCATGTTACAAGATATATTAGAACAGGTGGTTTTGCTCTGTAAAATCTTTAGAGGGCCTGCCTGTTAGCTCAGTTGTTTAAGCGCCTGCTCATGCAAACACATCAGGTGCAGGATACTGTGGTTCGAGCCCCAGTTCCACCTGCCTTACCAGATCTGCCCTACAGGCAGCCTGAGCTATCAAAAAAAAAAAAAAGAAAAAAAAAAATCCTTTGGGCTGGGGAGATAACTCAGTAGAATAAGCACTTGCCTGAGAAGCCCATGGTCCTGAGTTCAATCCCTGATACCATAAAAACAAAACAAAACAAAAAAAACTTTAGAAAAGGGAAGTTCCTTATCAACTCACTAGGGTCCTCTTCTGTCTCTCAGGGACAAAAACTTTCTCTCAATAAATATATTCATTTCCTCAGGGTATTTCAGAACTGTCATCTGTATCCATAGTTTGCTTGATATTTTTGTTAAATTTTATATATTTTTTGGTATATTTTCAAATTTCATAGAAAACTTTTATATCATGTAACTTGTATTTGTTCTCTGTCTTAATTTTCTCCTGTTGCTGAGACAAAGTACCCAACACCCAAAATTAAGGAAGGAAAGGTTTATTTGGCTCACAGTTTGTAGAACTTTCAGTCCATACACAGCTGGCTCCAAGGCAGAGTGGCTCCTGGCAGAGGGCTCCAAGGCAGAGTGGCTCCTGGCAGAGGGCAGCAGCTCATGACCATGACAGTGGAAAAAGCAAGAGCAAAAGGGAGGAGTAGCAGCACCAATGGCAGCAGAGAGCAAGTCTGTCTCCTTTATGTTGCATTCATGCTATCTGCCCCAGGCTGGGTGTAGCACTCACACCCATAATTCCAGTGGGCCATGAGTTAATCACAAACTCTCGTATTCCATTCCATAACTTACATGAGCCTTTAGGGGACAACTAGACACAAACTATAACATTCTCATATCTATTTTTATTCTTCAAATTATTAGTTCCTTGAAGCTATAGAGTATATGTGTATATTTAGTTTTTCACAGTACAAAATATACAAAGTCTAAATTTGTAAAAAATTTTTGAATACATTGTTTGAAGGCAGGTGTAGTATTTATTAAATTTTATCTTTTTGCTACTGGGAATCAAACTCAGGTTCTTGCGCTTGCCAGGTAGGCTTTGTGCTGCTGAGCTATATCCCTGGCTCTAAATTTTAGAGTAAGACTTCCAAAAAATCATTTTCTCTGTTCCTTTAAATTTGTCAGTTTGACCACATTTATTGAAAGAAAATTTGAAAGGACATCAGTTCATTAAGAAGATACAATAATTGATAATATGTATGCAACATCAGATCATGTATAGAATATTTGAAATATAAGCCTGGAATAATTGTTGTATTTAGCAGATAACTTAAGAAGTTAAGATCATTGAGTCTTTCTTTAAATAACTTACACCTTCTTTTCAGATTGTTGCCAGCAAAGGAGGTTTTGAAATGGTCACCAAGGAGAAGAAATGGTCTAAAGTGGGAAGCCGCTTGGGGTATCTGCCAGGAAAAGGAACTGGGTCTCTTTTGAAATCCCACTATGAAAGAATTCTCTACCCATATGAACTGTTCCAGTCTGGTGTCAGCCTTATGGTAAGATGCATAATTGTTCTTAGAGTTCATAGTACCCTGCTTTCTAACTGTAAACTATGCTTACCACCAGTTAGCAATTGTTTTTGCATAGGAAGATGGAGGCTATTTCTTCAGGAACTGAAATGTGGGAAAGCAAGGTGTATATTATAGTTTAAAAATCATAAGTATTCCTAGAAAGTGTCTGATGGTTTCCTCAATTCAGGCTGATCTTGAACTCACTTTGTAGCCCTGGCTGACCTCACGCTCCCTGCAGTCCACCTGCTTCAGCCTCCTAAGTGCTGGGATTACAGATGTGCTCCACATTTGGCTACTTACACCTTTTACTTTTTTCATTCTTTTTTTTTTTTTAAAGATAATTAAAAAATAATTTTAAAAAACCATTAGAAATGATCAGAATTCCACTAAATAGATGATAGGAATTCAACAATGGTTATTATATTACATATTGTCTTCAATTTAGTTGTTCATATTTATTACCAGATATAAGTGTGTAAAATTGGTCAAAAATACTAATTAAAAAGGAAAAATCATAACTTTTTGGTGGCTTATAAGGAAAAGGATAGTTTGAAAAATTCTTCCTTTTTGTTTCTTCTATTTTTAACATGTCATTTTGTATTATAGCCTTAGCCATAAGTAGGTAAGTAGTTAAGTTTTAATAGACTTATACATTTCTGCAGCATTCACCGCAGTCTAGCTTTGGAACACTTCTACCTATCAGAAAGTTCTTTAATATTCTGTGAGTAGTTTCAGTTCTACCTAAGACTCAGGCATTATCTGCTTATGTGCTTTCTGGCTCTAATTTTACCTTTGTAAGGAATTTCAGATTGAGAGAATCATATAATAAGTTTTGGTGTCTGGCTTAGAAAATAAAAACAAATTTTTCGTAACAGACCAGCAAAGATTTTTCTTTTTTGTTTTTACTTAGAAGTTTTATAATTTCAACTTTTTTGTTTTACTTTGAGACCGGGTCTTAC
The DNA here is from genome assembly GCA_004027165.1 of Ctenomys sociabilis. Lineage (NCBI taxonomy): Eukaryota > Metazoa > Chordata > Mammalia > Rodentia > Ctenomyidae > Ctenomys > Ctenomys sociabilis. The sequence goes on from PVKA01045231.1 coordinate 10,230, forward strand.
TATGATTATCTACTTGCTATGTAGACCAGGCTGGCCTTGAACTCAAAACAATCTTCCTGCCTGGCCTCTTGGGATTATAGGTGTGTGCCACCACACCAGGCTTTGTCATGTTTAGTTCTGTAATGCATTTTACATAGATTTTTTTTTTTTTTTTGCATATACAATGAGATAAAAATATAAACTCATTTGGGGAGCATATGAATAGTAACTTGTAGTAGCCCCGTTTCATTTATTTATTTATTATTTTTGGTTTTTTGAGACAGGGTCAATTTTATGTAGTTTAGGAAGTACAAGATCGGGACTGGGGAGATGGCTCAGTGGAATAAGTGCTTCCCTGGCAAGTGCAAGGGCCTGAGTTCAATCCCTGGTTCTGCCAAAAAAAAAAACATAGGAAGTACAAGATCTTGAATTTGTCACAATCTTCCAGTCTCAGCCTCCTGAGTACTGGGATTATAGCTGTGTACTACCATGACTGGGGCCATTTCTTTTAAAACACTATCTTTTACCATTGTGTTACCTTGGCACCTTTGTTGAAAATTAACTTGACTGTAGATCTGTGAATTTATTGTTGCATCAATCTGTAATAGTCTTTTCCTCACTTGTAGTTTTATTTTTGTGGTTTTAGTTATTCTAGTTAACCATATTGTGAAAATACTAATAGAATATTCGAACAATAAATCATAAATTCCAAATTTCATATTTTGATTAAGAATTTTGATCCCTTCTGTGCTGCATGTGAATTATTTTTTTGTGCCCTTTATTTACTTAGTAGTTGTCTTAGTCATTAGATCTACTCTCGTAGTTTCATCCTGCTTATGGTAAAGATCCCCATATTTCACTTGATAATGGCCTCAAAGTGCAAGAGCAGCATTGGCTGCCAATTCAGATGTGCCAGAGAGAAGCTGTAAAGTGGTTCCTCTAGGCAGAAAGATGAAAGTATAAGATACTTTGAATGGGACAGACAACATTTATGTAAATTTTATTATGTTGCAATTTTCTATTTTATATCATTGCTAATATTTCTGTTCCTGATTTATAAATTAAACATTATCATACATATATGTGTATAGAAAAAATCATAATCTATGTAGGATTTGGAAATTCCTAGAATCTCAGGCATCCATTGGAGACATACACATATAAGCCCATGGACAAGAGTAGAGTTATAAATGTCTAACACATACCATACTATGTACTGCAACTTCATAGTAGAATTTGCTGTTCAGTAGTATAAATTCTCTGTAATTTTCTTTTACAAAATTTGGAAGCAGTTTATGTTTCTACATAAATGTTAGGATCTGCTTTCACTTTTTTTTTTTTTTTTTTTTGGCAGAACTGGGGATTGAACTCAGGCCCTTGTGCTTGTCAGGCAAGCACTTATTCTACCCTCTGCTTTTACTTTACATACATAAAAAAAATTAGATGAGATTTTAATAGGTATTGTCTTCAGCCTAAGATAAATTTGAGAGAAAATTGGAACCTGGTTTCAGTAACTTCAGGGATTTACTGGAAATATATTACTTCACAGATGCATAAATCATTTCTTATCAGCAAGTCTGCCCTCTTTCTGTGTTCTGATCTTTTAGGGTGTACAAATGCCTAATTTAGATCTTAAGGAAAAAGTGGAACCTGAGGTTCTCAGTGCTGATATCCAAACTTCCCCAGAGCCGGGCACCAGGATGAACATTCTGCCTAAGAGAACAAGACGGGTCAAGTCTCAGGTACCAGTGCCATGGACCATTTTAATAGGCAGTTCAAGTATATTGACTCTATAGAATAGTTTTTACAGGCCATTCTTGACTGTTCTTTAGCACGTGAGGAGACATATCTTCTGTCTTAGCTCCTTTTTTCATTTCTGAGACACAATACCCAATAGCTACTATCTATCTATCTATCTATTTATTGTACGAGGAATTAAACTCGGAACCTTATACTTGCCAGGCAGGTACTGGCATTGAGCTATGACCCTGGCTCCCAGTAGCTACAATTTTAAGGAGAAAAGTTTATTTTGGCTTGTAGTTCAGTCCATAGAGGGTTCCAAGGTAGGGCAGCATGGCAGAGCAGAGTTGCTCATGGCATGGCAGGCCAGAAACAGAGAGTGAGATGTGGGGGAGAGGTTGACCTGCAGCCCATACCCCCAGTGAATAGTATCCTCCAACTGGAGTTTACCTCCTGAATCACATTTAGCTTTAAACTTATAAGTGGTCTAATCTACAAATGTGATTCATTCCTCCATGATCCAGTCACTTTCCAGAATTCCCATGTAGGAGCTCATGAGGCTTTGGGGGGGCAGCAAGCTAGAAACTGTAATATCTTCATTTTGCATGTATGCATGGGTATGTGTGTGTGTTTGTGTTACTGGCATGAAACCCAGGACCTTGTGTGTGGTACCCAAGGCTCCTATTACTGAACTACACCAAACCCTGCTTTTATTTTATATTTTACGTTTTATTTTATTTGAGTTAGGGTCTTGTGCAGTTCAGCCTGGCCTTCAGCTCACTTTGTAATTCTGGGCTAGCCTCGAGTTCAGGCAGTCCTGCTTCAGCTTCCTGGGTGCTGGGATTTTAGGTATGTGCCACCACACCTGGCTTTTTAAATATTTATAAAAATAGAGACTATGAAGAATTTAATAATAATTGTCACTACAGTTAGACTATTTGCTGTTAGGTAGAAACTAGAAGAAACTAGACATACTTAAGGATTTGAAGTTAAGATTTTTTTTTAGCTTAGAATTTGTACTTAGTTACTATATTACCAGTTTGACTTTTTTTTTCTTTTTTCTTTTTTTCTTTTTAAGGCAAGGTCTCACAATGCAGTTCAGGTTGACCTTATACTTAGCTTTATACCTCAGGCTGGTCTTAAGCTTGCAGTGATTCTCCTGAGTGCTGGGATTCACACATGTACCCCCACACCCCATGGGTCAGCCTCTATTCTTAGTCTTCTGTGTTCAAGAAAGTAAAAAAGTTTCAAAACTACTGATACTCATTGAGAATGGAAGCCAGGGGCATACTACTACATCCCCAGGGTTTTTTTTTTTTTTTTTGTAATCTGATAAACTAGACAGCCATTTTATTAGTCTGAGCTTTTTTTTATGTATTAGGATTTTATTGGTACATTTTAAATATACATAATGATCACATTTTGAGGCCAGGTCTTGGTATATAGATCAGGATGGCCTTGAATTCAAACCTGTCTTCCTACCTCAACTTCTCAACTACTGGGATTATAGGTATGCACTGCCATTTCTGACAATCCCTTGTCCTTTTAATGTTTTATTTTGAGAGACAGGATCTTGCCTAGATTAGCCTTGAATTTATGTTCCTCTTGCCTCAACCTCCAGAATAGCTTGAATTACATGCATGTGTTACTCCTTTGGCTTTTTTTATTAATTTCAGTAGATCGTTTGGGAAATCTTTCTTTTGTGTCTCCTCTGTGGTCTGGGCATCTGCTCCCCACCAAATGCATGTTTTTAAGACAGTTTCAAATACTTGTTTTCAAGTCTCTTACCATTTTAAAAATAAAAATTCTTTCCTGGATATTGTCTGATTCTGACTCTTTTCATAAATTCTCTTGGGAAGTGCCCAGTATTGTTCAGTTTTCTTAGTTCAGTTTATTTTTTAAATTCTCTCTCTCTCTCTCTTTTTTTTTTTTTTTTTTTTTTTTTTGGTATTTTAGGGAAGGGTCTACAGGGTGTCCAGGGTCTCACTACTAGGTCGGACTATAGTGATCCACCTGTTTACAGCCTCCTAAGAGCTGGCATTACGGGGGTGGCCCACCACGCCCAGTCTAAATTGCAGTCTCAGCACACCCTGGGGGCAGGGCAGTCCAGGATCAAACCCTGGGCCCCTGAGCATGCTTGCAGGCTCTTTAATCCGCTGAGCTATTTGGCTGGCCCTATTCTCATCTGACTGAGCTAAATACTTTCATTGAGATTGCACTATCCAAGTTATCGTTGAATTTAAATTGCTAAATTCTGAGGTCTTTTCATTTTGTATCTTACTTGATCTCTGTGTGTATATTTAATATAATTATTGACATAAAATTTTATTTATTTTCTTAAAATACTTGTTTTTTTAAAATTCTATTTTTTAAAAAATAATTTTATTTTATTTGTCCTTTAGATAAATTGTAATTCAAAGATATAATATAAATCTTAAAACAAAAATTAAGATTAAGCATTATTCAGAAAATTAAATACTAATTAATTAAAATTTAAATGTTTCAAAACAATTGAACTAAGTAAAAGTTTTCAGGATAATAAAGAAATACTAAGAATAAAACATAAGATAAATACTGACATGGCAAATAAATGACCATCACTTCTGACAGTTTGGGGATAGGATATTGCACAAAGTTCTAGTGTGTTATGAACATGGATAATGACCATGATACTTACTGGTGGCCAGGTGTCACTTGTGGGACTGAACTACAGCTATTTCCTTGAAAACCACCCTATAGACACATATGGACTCATGACCCATAGGGCGCAAGAGAAGTTCATTTGTAGTGTGCTGATGGAAATATTTTGCTGCTGTACACAAAAGAATAACTGAAAGACTACTGTTTTATACCTCTTATTCGCCTGTGTTTGTTTGCCCTATTTGGTGGGTTCTTTCCATTCTCGTTCATGGGGTTGGGATCATTTTGCTCCTCTTCTAGAATATCATTTAGTAGTCTGTGTAGGCTTGGCTTTGTCATCATGAAATGCTTTAGTTGTTCTTTGTCATGGAAGTATTTTACTTCTCCATTATACTTGAAAGAGAGTTTTGCAGGGTATATCAGTCTGGGTTGGAATTTGTTTTCTTGCAAGACTTGAAGTATTTTGCTCCATGTTCTTCTTGACTTGCTGGTTTATGAAGAGAAATCTGCCATTATTCTGATGGGTTTTCTTTAAACATGGTCTGTTCCTTTTCTTCAGCGGCTTTTAGTATACTGTTCCTTGAATCTGGGAGTTTGATTATATATCTGGGAGTAGTTTTAATTGGGTTGATGTTATTTGGAGTTCTATATGCTTTGGTTACTGAATGTCAGATTGTTGCCCCATATTTGGGAAGTTTTCTGCTATTCTGCCCATATTCTTTTTATATCATTTGTATTGACTCCTTCCTTCTCATTGATGCCTATTAGTCTCACATTGTTCATCTTTGCATCATCTTGCAGGTGTTGAATTATTTTTTCCTGCATCCTAGTTGTTGTTAAGAGATCTTTGCTTACTTTTTCACTAGCTGCAATGGTGTCTTTAACGTCAGAAAGCCTATTTTCACTTTCACTCAAAGGGATTTGGCAGCCGGGCGTGGTGGCGCATGCCTGTAATCCCAGCACTCGGAAGGCTGAGGCAGGAGGATTGTTGTGAGTTCGAGACCAGCCTGAGCTACAAAGTGAGCTTAAGGCCAGCCTGAACTGCATAGTGAGACCCTGTCTCAAAAAGACAAAAAA